>JAWPHD010001821.1:127500-132500 GCA_037043455.1 Cyrtodaria siliqua | reverse complement strand
GCAGCAGTAGCAGCAGTAGTAGCATTAGTAGTCATAATTGTAATAGTAGTGGCAGTAGTAGTAGTAATAGTAGTAATAGCAGTAGTAGTAGTAGTAGCAATAGTTGTAGTAGTGTTAATAACAGTAGTGCAGTAGTAGTAGTAGCAGCAGCAGCAGAAGAAGTAGTAGTAGTAGTAGTAGTAGTAGTAGTAGTAGTAGTAGTAGTAGTAGTAATAGTAGTAGTAGTAATAGCAGCATTAGCAGTAGTAGTAGCATTAGTAGTAATATTATTATTATTAGTAGTAGTTTTAGTAGTAGTAGAAGTAGTAGTAGTAGCAGTAGTAGTAGTAGTAGTAGTAGTAGTTTTAATAGCAATAGTACAGTAGAAGTTGCAGTATCAGTAGTAGTAGTAATAGGAGTAGTTGTAGCACCAGTATCAGTAGTAGTAGAAGTAATAGTAGTAGTAGTAGTGGTAGTTTTAATAGCAGTAGTACAGAATTTGTAGCAGTAGCAGTAGTAGTAGCAGTAATAGTTGTAGCAACAGCAGCAGTAGTAATATTATTATTATTAGTAGTAGTAATGGTAGTAGTAGTAGTAGTAGTAGTAGTAGAGGTAGTAGTAGTAGTAGTAGTATTACAGTAGTAGCAGTAATAGTTGCAGTAGTAGTAGTAGCAGCAGTAGTAGCAGTAGTAGTAGTAGTAGTAGTAGCAGTAGTAGCAGCAGTACTAGCAGTAGTAGTAGTAGTAGCAGCAGTAGTAGTAGTAGTAGTAGTAGTAGCAGTATTAGCAGTAATAGTAGCATTAGTAGTAGTAGTAGTAGTAGTAGTAGTAGTAGTAGTAGTTGCAATAGTAGTAGTAGCACAGAAGTAGAAGAAGTAGTAGTAGTAGTAGCAACAGTAGTAGTAGTAGCAGTAGTAGCAGCATTAGCAGTAATAGTAGCATTAGTAGTAGTAGTAGTAGTAGTTTTAATAGTAGTAGTGGTAGTGGTATTAGTAGTAGTAAGTAGTAGTTTTTTCACACAGGTCAATTCCCTTTAACTTTGTATCCACTGTAGTAGTAGTAGTAGCAGCATCAGCAGTAATAGTAGCATTAGTAGTATTAGTAGTAGTAGTAATATTAATAGTAGTAGTAGTAGTGGTATTAGTAGCAGTAAGTAGTAGTTTTATCACACAGGTCAATTCCCTTTAACCTTGTATCCACTGTAGTAGTAGTAGTATCAGTAGTAGTAGTAGTAGTAGTAGTAGTAGTAGTAGTAGAAGTAGTAGTAGTAGTAGCAGAAGTAGCAGTAGTATTAGCAGTAATAATAGTAGCAACAGCAGCAGGAGTAGTAGTAGTTGTAGTAGTAGTAGTAGTAGTAGTACTAGTAGTAGTAGAAGTAGTAGCAGCAGCAGTAGCAGCAGTAGTAGCATTAGTAGTCATAATTGTAATAGTAGTGGCAGTAGTAGTAGTAATAGTAGTAATAGCAGTAGTAGTAGTAGTAGCAATAGTTGTAGTAGTTTTAATAACAGTAGTGCAGTAGTAGTAGTAGCAGCAGCAGCAGAAGAAGTAGTAGTAGTAGTAGTAGTAGTAGTAGTAGTAGTAGTAGTAGTAGTAATAGTAGTAGTAGTAATAGCAGCATTAGCAGTAGTAGTAGCATTAGTAGTAATATTATTATTATTAGTAGTAGTTTTAGTAGTAGTAGAAGTAGTAGTAGTAGCAGTAGTAGTAGTAGTAGTAGTTTTAATAGCAATAGTACAGTAGAAGTTGCAGTATCAGTAGTAGTAGTAATAGGAGTAGTTGTAGCACCAGTATCAGTAGTAGTAGAAGTAATAGTAGTAGTAGTAGTGGTAGTTTTAATAGCAGTAGTACAGAATTTGTAGCAGTAGCACTAGTAGTAGCAGTAATAGTTGTAGCAACAGCAGCAGTAGTAATATTATTATTAGTAGTAGTAGTAATGGTAGTAGTAGTAGTATTAGTAGTAGAGGTAGTAGTAGTAGTAGTAGTATTACAGTAGTAGCAGTAATAGTTGCAGTAGTAGTAGTAGCAGCAGTAGTAGCTGTAGTAGTAGTAGTAGTAGTAGCAGTAGTAGCAGTAATAAAAGCATTATTAGTAGTAGTAGTAGTAGTTTTAATAGAAGTAGTGGTAGTGGTATTAGTAGTAGTAAGTAGTAGTTTTTTCATACAGGTCAATTTCCTTTAACTTTGTATCCACTGTAGTAGTAGTAGTAGCAGCATCAGCAGTAATAGTAGCATTAGTAGTATTAGTAGTATTAGTAATTTTAATAGTAGTAGTAGTAGTGGTATTAGTAGTAGTAAGTAGTAGTTTTTTTCACAAAAGTAAATTCCCTTTAACCTTGTATCCACTGTAGTAGTAGTAGTAGTAGTAGCAGTAGTAGTAGTAGTAGTAGCAGAAGTTGCAGTAGTATTAGCAGTAATAATAGTAGCAACAGCAGCAGGAGTAGTAGTAGTTGTAGTAGTAGTAGTAGTAGTACTAATAGTAGTAGAAGTAGTAGCAGCAGCAGTAGCAGCAGTAGTAGCATTAGTAGTAATAATTGTAATAGTAGTGGCAGTAGTAGTAGTAATAGTAGTAATAGCAGTAGTAGTAGTAGTAGCAATAGTTGTAGTGGTTTTAATAACAGTAATGCAGTAGTAGTAGTAGTAGCAGCAGCAGTAGTAGTAGTAGTTGTAGTAGTAGTGGTAGTAGTAGTAATAGTAGAAGTAGTAATAGCAGCATTAGCAGTAGTAGTAGCATTAGTACTAATATTAGTAGTAGTAGTAGTAGTTTTATTAGTAGAAGTAGTAGTAGTAGTAGTAGTAGTAGTTTTAATAGCAGTAGTACAGTAGTAGTTGCAGCATCAGTAGTAGAAGTAATAGGAGTAGTTGTAGCACCAGTAGCAGTAGTAGTAGCAGTAATAGTAGTAGTAGTTTGTCAGTAGTATTAGTATTAATAGTAGTAGTAGTCGTGGTAGTTTTAATAGCAGTAGTACAGAATTAGTAGTAGTAGTAATAGTAGTGGTAGTAGCTGTAGCAGCAGCAGTATCAGTAGTATTAATAGTAGCAGTAGTATTAGTAGTAGTAATAGTAGTAGAAGTAGTGGTAGTAGTAGAAGTAAATAGTAGTAATATTAGTAGTAGTTGTAGCAGCATTAGTATTACTAGTAGTAGTAGTATTTTTAGTAGTAGTAGTAATAGTAGCAGCAGAAGTAGAAATAGTAGTAGTAGTAGTAGTAATAATAGCAATAGTAGCAGTAGTAGTAGCAGTAATAGTTGTAGCAACAGCAGCAGTAGTAATATTATTATTATTAGTAGTAGTAATAGTAGTGGTAGTAGTAGTAGTAGGAGTAGTAGTTGTAGTAGTAGTAGTAGTAGTAGTAGTAGCAGCAGCAGTAGTAGTAGTAGTAGTAGTAGTAGTAGTAGTAGTAGTAGTAGTAGTAATTGCATCAGTAGCAGTAATAGAAGTATTAGTAGTAGTAGTAGTAGTAGTTTTAATAGCTGTAGTACAGTAAAAGTAGTTGTAGCAGTAGCAGTAACAGTAGTATTAATAATAGTAGTAGTAATATTGATAGTAGTAGTAGTAGTGGTATTAGTAGTATTAAGTAGTAGTTTCTTCACACAGGTCATTTCCCTTTAACCTTTTATCCACTGTAGTAGTAGTAGTAGTAGTAGTAGTAGTAGTAGTAGTAGTAGTAGTAGTAGTAGTACTTGTAGTAGTAGAAGTAGTAATAGTGGTAATAGTCTTAGTAGTAGTATTATTATTAGTATAAGTATTAGTAGTAGTAGTAGTAGAAGTAGTAGTAGTAGTAGTAGTAGTAGTAGTAGTAGTAGTAGCAGTATAATTGGTAGAGCAGCAGCAGTAGTAGTATTAGTTGTTGTAGTAGTAGTAGTAGTAGTAGTAGTAGTAGTAGTAGTAGTAGTAGTAGCAGCAGCAGAAGCAGCAGTAATAGTAGCATTAGTAGTAATAATAGTTTTAATAGCAGTAGTACAGTAAACGTAGTTGTACCAGTAGCAGTAACAGTAGTATTAATAATAGTAGTAGTAATATTGATAGTAGTAGTAGTAGTGGTATTAGTAGTAGTAAGTAGTAGTTTTTTCAAACAGGTCATTTTCCTTTAACCTTTTATCCACTGTAGTAGTAGTAGTAGTAGTAGTAGTAGTAGTAGTAGTAATAGTAGTAGTAGTAGTAGTAGTAGTAGTAATAGTAGTAGTAGTAGTAATAGTAGTACTAGTAGTACTAGTAGTAGTAGTAGTAGTAATAGTAGTAGTAGTAGTAGTAGAAGTAGTAGTAGTAGTAGTAATAGTAGTACTAGTAGTACTAGTAGTAGTAGTAGTAGTAATAGTAGAAGTAGAAGCAGCAGTAGTTGTAGTAGTTATATTAGTAAAAGTAGAAATAGTAATGGCAGTAGTTCAGTAGCAGTAGCAGTAGTAGAAGTAGCAGTAGCAGTAGCAACAGTAGCAGTAGTAGTAGTAGTAGTAGTAGTAGTAGTAGTAGTAGTAGTAGTAGTAGTAGTAGCAGCAGTAGCAGTCGTAGTAATAGTAGTAAAAGTAGTAATAGGAGTGGCAGTAGGCAGTAGTAGCAGTAGTACAGTAGTAGTAGTAATAGTTGCAGTAGTAGTAGTAGTAGCAGCAGTAGTAGCAGTAGTAGTAGCAGTAGTAGCAATAGTAGTAGTAGTAGTAGTATCATCATTAGCAGTAATAGTAGCATTAGTAGTAGTAGTAGTAGTAGTTTTAATAGCAGTAGTACAGTAAAAGTAGTTATAGCAGTAGTAGTAACAGTAGTATTATTAATAGTAGTAGTAATATTGATAGTAGTAGTAGTAGTGGTATTAGTAGTAGTTAGTAGTTTCTTCACACAGGTCATTTCCCTTTAACATTGTATCCACTGTAGTAGTAGTAATAGTAGTAGTAGTAGTAGTAGTAGTAGTAGTAGTTGTAGAAGTAGTAGAAGTAGTAGTAGTAGTAGTAGTAGTAGTAGTAGTAGTAGTAGTAGTAGTAGTAATAGTGGTAATAGTCTTAGTAGTAGTAGTAGTAGTAGTAGTTGTAGTAGT
>JAWPHD010001821.1:0-122500 GCA_037043455.1 Cyrtodaria siliqua | reverse complement strand
TAGAGGGCTATTTCAGTTCAATGTCATGCCTTTTGGGTTAACCAATGCACCAGCAGTATTTCAAGAACTTATGTCACATGTTCTTGCTGGGATAGACGGTTACACGACTGCTTATCTTGATGACATCTTGATATTCAGTTCTACACTTGAAGAACATTTGGCTCACATTGAACAAGTATTTCAACGGTTAAGGCAACATCGTTTAAAATTGAAGCTAAAGAAATGTAATTTTCTAAAAGCTGAGACTGAGTATTTAGGCTTTGTTATCAATAAAGACGGAATTAAACCTAATCCAAAGAAAGTGGAAGTCATAAAATCGTTACCTGCGCCTACCTGTGTAAAAGAGGTACGCAGCTTTATTGGTATGTGCAGTTATTATCGTCGATTTATTCCAAAGTTTTCGGAAATAGCACAACCAATCATAATTCTCACAAGAAAATATGCTAAATTTAAGTGGGACGCTAGAGGCTTTTGAAAGTTTGAAGAACAGTTTAGCGATATTACCCATGTTAGGTTACCCTGACCCAGGAAAACCTTATATCCTGTATACGGATGCAAGTAACAATTGCATAGGAGCTTGCTTGACACAGCCAGTTGATGAACCAACTGAGACTGTTCCTGGTATAAAAAATGAAAACTACATTCACTTTTTATCTCACAAGTTGAGTGATACCCAATGTCGTTGGTCTACTATAGAGAAAGAAGCTTTTGCGATTCATTACGCTTTGCAGAAGTTAGATCACTTTTTACATGGAGCAACCTTCATAATTAGGTCAGATCACCTTCCATTGAAATATCTGTTAGATTCCCCTATGCAAAATAAGGAAATTCAAATGTGGGCTCTCGGTATTGCCGGCTATGACTGCAAATTAGACTTCATCCCAGGGGTGAACAACAGTGTCGCAGATATGTTATCTCGTTTGCCCTTAGATGCTGTACCCGAGGATGTCGAGGGTTATGACCCTGACATCAATGATAACACCTATCATATTAATGCACTGAATTCGAATAGGTTTGAGCCAAGAAGGTATGTTAAGTGCAATGTTAATCTTGAAGATCATTTGCAGAAACCTAAGATCGAACCTGGCATAGACATGGTAACTGAAGAGGAAAAAGATGAAATTTTAGTCGAAATCAAGGCTGGACTTCGAAATGACAAATTAACACCTACCTTAGCAGATAGGCATGTTATTCACGATGATACTAGGGTTGATCAATAAATAACGAGAAAATGCTAATATCTTTGTTATGATCATATCGATCTTACTCAAATTTTAGCCGGAAGTAGTTACATATATTAGCAATGTATCGCTAATTATTCAGGATTGTAGCGCCATAATGCTAAAAACTACGGTTGCTAAGGCAACGCTCAATATGCTAAGGCCGGGTATTTTGCAGGTTTTTCACCACTTTCACGCAAGTTCAAACCCTTACAGTTTTCATACTAGCAATTGTAATTTGATGAAAATTGTTAAGTATGGTCAATTAAGACTCGCCGTACTTGTGATGACGTCATACACGGGTTGTGACGTCATGCGTTACGTCACGCACGTGTTACCGTTCCATGATGACAAAAATGGCGGAAGACCAAAGGTTCGCGATAAAAAAATTAGTTTTGAAGAAAAAAAGTAAAAATGAAGTTGTTCGTGAGATTCAGTGTACTTTTGGTGAGCGTGCCATATCAAAAGCTAGGATTTATGTATGGTATGACAGATTCAACAATGGCTGGGAAAAGGCTAGTGATCTACCGCGAAGTGGGCGTAAAGAGACGTCGACGAATGATAAGAACGTTCAAAGAGTAAAAGATGTCATCAACAGCGACAGGCGGTTAACTGTCAGAGAAATATGTGATAAACTTGTCATATGGAACTGTCCATACAATCTTGAAGAAAAAGTTAAATATGAGAAAAGTGGCAGCACGTTGGATTCCAAAACTGTTAAATAGTGAACTAAAGAAAAGTCGAGTTGAAGCTGCTAGGAACTTTTTGCATCAATACCACACACTAGGAGAAGCATTCATCAACAGTATAGTGACAGTAGATGAAACATGGATACCGCTGTTCGACCCTGAAACAAAACAAGCTTCATGTGTTTGGAAAACACCAGGTTCTCCGTCGCCGCAGAAGGCAAAGGTCTGCCGGTCGCAGAAGAAGCAAATGTTTATCGTCTTCTACGACGTGGAAGGCGTTGTTCTGACACATGCAGTGCCCATTGGACAGACAATTAATTCAGCCTATTATAAAAAGGTTAGTAGTTTGAAATTTTAATCTTATTAAATATATTATTTATTGATAAAGAATTGTGATTTCATAGAACCCATTTACATGTAGAAACTTTTTTTCTGTTTTCAGGTTCTGAGTCGACACTTCCTGAGAGCCATGCGTCGGAAACGCCCGGGTAAGTTGGACAATTTCGTCCTGCACCATGACAATGTGCCACCTCACACATCGAAAGCGACCACAAGTCACATATAACATTTAGGAATTAATGTTAGATCATCCTCCCTATTCGCCGGACTTGTCACCAAATGACTTTTACCTTTTTCCGACATTGAAACGGGATTTGCGGGGCGTAAAAATGAATTCATTTTCAGAACTCCGTACGAAAGTGTTGAATGTTCTGTACGAAATTCCTAAGGATGACTATCGTGATTCACTTTTCAACTGGGTATCCCGTTGGCAAAAATGTATAAATTTTAAAGGAGAGTATTTTGAAAAGTTTTGAAAAAATATGTGATTGTTCCTCCCCCCCCCCCAGTAGGGCATATTGGGTGTGATCGTCAGGTTGATTTACGTTAAATAGCGCTTAAATGACGTTGCCCCGCCTACGGGTTTCATAGGTCGGCAAAAATGTTCTAAAAAATTCATTTTTCAATATATTTGCACACAATTTCGTAAGTTTTCTCCTTATATATGTATTTACCACTATAAAATATTTCTGGAAAAAATGTGTAATAACAAAGTTTTAAGCATTTTCTCGATATTTATTGATCAACCCTCGTATATTGTACTATATCTCAAACGCCGATTCAGATCCTATCTTACGTCTGTATCTCCCAAGTCACTTAAGACCAGAGGTTATTCAGCAATATCATGACTCTAACGGTCATATGGGTGTTGACAAGACATATGACACTATTAAACAGAAGTATTATTGGGCAAACATGTTTAAAGAACTGCTAAATTATGTCTCTAGTTGTGTTACCTGTCAAACCAGAAACTTGCAAAAGATCAAACCTCCATTTCAAGAAACCGATATTCCTAGCTGTAGACGTTTCTGGCCCATATCCAACATCACTGTCTGGTAACAAGTAATCGTAAGTTTTATCGACCTATTTTCGAGCTTCCCCGAAGCATTTCCCGTACCAGATAAGACCACCGCGACAATCGCACATTTGATAATTGATGAAATATTTCCAAGATACGGGGCGTCGATGGCTCTGGTGTCAGACAATGGCTCAGAATTTATAAATAGAACTGTTAAAGAGACCCTGGCTACTTTGAACATTCATCATATTACTGCGTCCTATAACCATCCTCAGAGTAATAAAATAGAAAGATACCACCGCGTGTTAGGTGATATTTTAGCAAAGAAATTGAAGGATAATTTGAATACATGGGATGTGTATTTGAATCAAGCTTTGGCTGCAATTCGCTTTAATGTCAGTGAGTCGTTGAAATTGTCACCATTCTTTCTATTTTACAATAGGGATGTCGTGTTGCCGATAGACACAATCCTCAAACCACGCAGAAATTATGCGAGTGAGGATATGCATAAAATCGCGTTGGAACAACAACATAAATCATTTCTCTTAGTTCATCAAAATCTTAAAGATGCAAAACGCCGACAAGCCAAATATGCAAACAAAAATACTAAACTAGTCACTTTTGAAGTTGGGGATCCCGTCTATTATAAAAACCACACTCGAAAGAGCAAATTAGAATAAAAATGGCGTTTTTATTATCGCATTATCAAACAAACCACACATATCACATACATTATCAAGAGCCAGCTTGATGGGTCTGTCACTAAGGTACACGTACACCACCTACGCTTAGCTAATGTGGATGAATGGCAGATACCAACAGATAAGTTAAGTCGACCAATTAGGAAAGCTAATTATGTGGTTCCACCGATAAGCGATCATAATTCCAACCCCACCTCAAATATATCTGACAGTAATGATGACGATGAACTGCCATTAGCTAAATTAGTCAAACATTACCGCCAAGAACGTAATAATTCTGACGGTGAATCTGACATCCCTTTGATGGAATTACGTAAACGAATTCGTGCACAACATAACTCAGATCATGAAAACTCTAAGTCTGACACCAATGTTCCTAATTTGACACGTGTTTCCACCACACCTCCGTCTTTTTCGTCAGATGATAAGGAGATTGTTAAAATGGAAACAACACCCATCTCATTTTCATCAGGTGCAACCAAAATGAGGGAATCAGATTCCGATGACATGTCAATTAGTTCAGATGAGCCAGAAAAAAAGAGATTTCTGTTATCTCACGCAAGAAGCGTTTCTCACGAAAAAAATCCGACAGACAGACACAAAGTGAGAAAATGAGAAAAATGGTAACAGCCATCAAAGCAATTAGTGGGTTGCTTTAGCCTTCAAATTTTAATTTTAATTAAGGAATCATATTTCTGTATGGTTCAGAAAAAGCTGAGAGTAATACTATTTGAGTATTAAGTACTAATACATCATGCAAACAAAAAGCAAACTGAACAGTGAACCCTTTCCTCTTAAACTTCCAAATAACAATACAGTCATTCCAATGCAACACCATATTGGGGAATTGAAAACTCAACCTTTCAAAATTGGGGATTTTCATTTGGGACAACTGCCTGAATAGCTCTGGTCACTGGGGATAAATAAAATGAAAAAACTCTGTTCTGCCAGTAGTTTTGTGTGAGTATACGGTGAACTCTCAGAGAAGACCGAGGGGATTCGATGCGGCTCAGATTTCCGGGCAGCATGGTTTGCTGAAAAGGGGTCAGCAACCCTTTCATCACGTGATAAGCCAATGGAAAACATAACGTCTGATCTTCACGACACGGTATCTGTGTAAATATCCGGATATATCGATATATGTAGAAATGTGGACATTCGTGTAATACGAGACATTATGTAATTGTGAACATTGTATACTAACATATATACTTATATACACTGGTGTTATATCAACTGGTGACGTCAGTCAAAGAAACTGAATCTAGACTTGTTGTAAATAGAACATGTGTAATTTAGACGGACTAACAGTGGTTTAGCCCGAATGCTACCCCATACATACATAACTTTTACAATATTCAAGTATTTGGACCAATGTGTGTAAATATGACCCTGTCGGAAATTAATAGAAATTGTTTTGGGAAACAGTACACCTATATCTTTGCTGCAGTCAATTAGTTGAGTTACAGGAGAGGTAACTGCAAAACGCTAATAGACGCAAATCGTTTACCTATAGATAATTGGAATTACGGTACCAGTCGTTATCAGCAGCAGGTGTTCGGAATTACCTATAGGAATTTACATGCTGATATTCTGCGGAGTAGACAGATTAATAAACTCTCTGCATAGAACTTTAAAGGGACTTGCGAGTATCTAAAATGGTACGACAAACATTATGGGACGATGCCATGGAACACGTTCTTCTGAGGGCCGATGGTGTAACGTTTGGTGGAGCCCAACTGGACAATCCATGACGATACCGGGACAAAGATGGCAGTGGACGTGGCCATATATATAAACGCTTTGCAGTGATTGTTGTGACTAACTTGTGTGCCGTGGCATTTACATTTACCGTGGATTAATAGATTTCTTTCTTCAATGTATAACTGGATTTATTTATATGTATACAGTGATTAATGGCACAAACATTTAACTTACAATTTAGTCTAAGAACTTGATTAGAACTGTTAAAATTTCATTATAACATTTCAAATTAAATATGGAAGGAATTTGTAACACTACCATACCCTTTAATAAGTAATAATAATAGTTTACTAAGAAGTATATTGCAGTTAATAGTAATTTACCTCATATTCTACAATTTGGGATAGCCCTCTTTAATAGCAGATATTATATTAGCTTACTCAGGTATATAGTGGTAGGCGGGGTATAGTGTTAGACCAATTGAATAAATGTGTCGAATCTAATAAGATAATGGCACGTACGTGCAGATATATATTGGAATGTTTTAGGAGCTGAAGATAGTCTGAGAGAGTTCTGGGAGGTTGTTAGAGATAGTCTGAGAATGTAGAGATTTGATGAGTAACATCTGTTAGAATTAATATAACCACTATACGATCAGAATTGGGTAGTTTTAAAGATTATTAAAACTTGTATTTAAAAGTCTGGACTTGTTAATTATTAATGCCCTGGTGACATAGTGTTACAAACTCTGGCGTGCTTTTCCTGACACCACTAATACTAACGAAACAAGTGGCAATGTACTAGTTTTCGTGAACATTTGTGAGCAGAATTAACTGCATTTTACCAAAAGAGCGACTTTAGTCTTCACTTTGACATGTCTCTTTAGTATGGATAAGTGAAATTCACTTCTAATGCCCAAATAGAGCAACATCAACGTGTATTGTGAAAGCTGAACCAACACATCAACACAACAACGTTTTGCCGAAATACTTTTTGGCAAAACCAACATTCAGAGACACGGGTTCCTTAATCATACTAATATGTAATAGTTTTCTTAGATTTGTGTGCATTGATTAAAAAAGATTCAAAAACATACTTGACATAACTGTAAAATAAAAATGTGTTTAAGTTTGTTTACATAAAATAAGTTCTTAGCATCCTGTAATAAACTCCCCCCATATAACACACGAATAGCGTCTCATGCAATGATTGGCACACTAACAACATGTGTACAATTGATGAGATTTATCGGTGCAATGAAACACTTAACGTTGCTTAACACGAGTAAACAAACGCACAATATCTGTATTGCTTATAAAGCAAGTTAAGGGCTCAAATTCTATGTAATCAGGAGAGGATCTAGGATTTCAGAGTAAAAAAAAGTGTGGTAGGGGTGGGGGTGCAACACCTTTAAAAATAAATGAAATGTATGTAAGTCCTTCCCAGTGGTATTATAAATATATGTAATAGTATGATAATTAAGTGGTACCTTGTTTCTATTCAACTAACTGCTTTATGTTTATTATATATATATATATATATATATTTTATTTTTTTTTTAATTTATAAGTACTTGATAAGATATACTATGTACATTTACTTTAAACATGTTTACATCTGACTAAAACACTTCTGTACAAGTTGGCAAAGCTATAGACAAGTGTACGACTATTACAGAACAGATGCACCGATGCATTTCTGTAAAAATGTATTGCTCCTAAGGATTATGGAAAGTATCATTATATGTGTATAGTGTATATGTATCTGTATTGTATCTGTATCTGCAAGTTACCCAAAGTACCTCATATTCGAGTATAAATTAGAGAGTACATCAGAAAGATGTGGACAGCTTCGAGTTTAAAAAAAGGAAAGATTAATTAGATTAAAAGATTAATTAAACGGAAATTCCTATTATCAAGTTTAATTTACATGTTAAATTTATCATATAGATTATGTCTACAAATTCGAAAACTGAGTAACATGGTTAAAGCATTCTCAATCCGATGTAGGGCGGATATGTATGGTGGCTGATTTCTGCCATGTCGTAATTTCGTTATTTCGCCGCGAAAAGACGACAGAACGAAAAGACGACAGGACGAAAAGACGCCAAATGCAGCGCGAAAAGACGACAGAACGAGAAGACGACAGAACGAAAAAACAACATTTCAAAAGCGAAAAGACGACAGAACACACGCGAAAAGACGTCACGTCAAACGGGAAAAGACGCCATTTGAATATTGTCGTCTTTTCGTTATTACGTGTGGCCTTCTGTCGTATTTTCGCGATGCATTTGTCGTCTTTTCGTTCTGTCGTTCTGTAATCCTGTCGTATTTTCGTTATGTCGTCTTGTCGTTCTGTCCTCTGATCGTCTGGTCGTTCTGTCGTCTTTTCGTGATGCATTTTGCGTCTTTTTGTTCTGTCGTTCTGTCGTCTTTTCGTTCTGTCGTCTTGTCGTCTTATCGTTCTGTCGTCTTGTCGTTCTGTCGTATTTTCGCCTTTTGGTTGCACTGCGGCCATTTGCATGGGAAACAAGTGTAATGTGTAATACCTGTGTTATTAAATGCGCATGTCGACCGGAAGACAAAGATACGACAGAACGACAAGAAGACAGAACGACAAGACGACAGAACAAAAATACGATAGAACGACAGAACGACAAGACGACAAATTCATCGCGAAAAGACGACAAAACGACAAGATTAAAAGACGACAGAACGACAAGACGACAGAACGAAAAGACGAGAGAACGACAAGACGACGAATGCATCGCGAAAGGACGACAAAATGCCACACAAAATAACGAAAAGACGCCAATATCAAATGGCGTTTTTTTGCGGCTGAAGTGTAGTCTTTTCGTCTTTTTGAGTGGCGTTCTGTCGTCTTTTCGCCCTTGAAATGTCGACTTTTGAGTCTTTTCGTCCTGTCGTCTTTTCGTTCTGTCGTCTTTTCGCGGCGAAAAAACGACAAATAGCAGAAATCAGCCACCATAGATATGAGTTGATAGACATATGGACATATACACATATCTGGTGTTTTGTTTGAGTCCCTACCGGCATGATAGTTCACATGACTAAACATTATAACTTAGTTCACATTTTAACGTATTAAAACTAAAGGAAACGTTCAGGTGAAGGATTGTTGTTGGTGGTGTGGTGGATGACGCAAGGGCTATAAGTATAGGGTGGGATGTCTTAGTCTAGACAAACAGTGCAATGTACATGCTGTACCGGAACGCGGCATTTTATGCTAGGAGTGCATTCTTTGCGGAAGGTACGCTGTAACTGTCTCATGGTGCTGTAGATATATCGAGGAGAGTCTATGTGTATCTGGATGTGACTATGCTGTATATTTTATTATGCATTTGATACTTCTCCGCACTTGTTTAGTTGACGCGTACTCGTTTAGAAGTACATATTTTAAATACAGTTTCTCTTAAAGTTGGTAAAATATGTTAAGTTATGACATTATTCCGCGTCAGTTGCTTTAAAGGATGCCATGCGCAACGAGTTTAAAATGATAGGTGTTTCAATTGTGTTTGATTCGTATTACTGGACATCATCCATTCATTTTCCAAACTTTTGACGTGTGTTTATGTTATTTTGGTACCCCCGTCATCAACTCATGTTTGTGTGTGGTGTTTATCCTTGTAATAGTTGTTTGTTTTTTATTTGTGATTTTGGATGACTGTGTGCTGTGAATGCTACCTTTTCTCTTCCAATTTTGTATCTACTTTTAAAGAAAGTCCGATGTGCTGATAATTGCACATAATCTTATCGTCGGCAATATCAGTTATGTTGCTGTTAATCGAGTCATATCAGTTATATTTAGTATGGACATATGTCGGTGGAAGCTGGAAGATGGCATAAACCATATAGTATACCCTTAAATGAACGTAAATGTACCAAATGTGGTAAATTAGAAGATGAATATCATTTTGTTATTGAATGCAGTGTATATAATCAGATAAGACAAGTCTATATAAAGAAATATTATTGGAAAAGGCCCAGTATGTTTAAATTTTTAGCACTTATGCAAAGTCAAAACGAAAAAATTATTAAATGCCTTAGTGTTTTCGTTTTTAAAGCTTTTGAGATAAGGAAAAATGAAATATTCAGTTAAACACAACTTCCAATGAAAAGTTTCTAAATTATGATCGACATATATGTCACCTTCTCCACAAAAATACTACGATAACTATTGTTCTGATTATATGACACTGACATGACAAAAACAATAATAATTGTACTTGAGTTCGCGTGTGTGTGTGTGTGTGTGTGTGTGCTTGCGTGCTTGCGTGCGTGTGTTGTATTTATTTATTTGTACACATTTTACATGTAATCACTGCACCATTTGTTGTATCAATTGTAATTATGTATATCATGTTGTATCCTCACAGGTCTCATGGCCTATTGGAATTTCTGAATAAACGATAACTCTATGTTCCTAAAACAAAGCCATGTGACACCCGCAGTTGTACAGGGTACATATTTTGTTTTTAATTTAATATTTTATTTACTAGATTTCCATTTTTAAGTCATTTCATACAACAATGCATGACGATCAATATACTATAAGTATTTTCCCTGACCCTTATCCTGAAATTTGTTTTAATAAATATAATTTGATGTGTACAACACATCAAAAATCAGGGTTAGTTTCTAGGGCATTGTACATGACATATATTCTGTCATACAGTTTTCATTCATGATATGTTATTCTGTCATACAATTATTCCATTCATGATATGTTCATGGACTTAACAAACACAAGTTTCTAGTAGAAATGTTTATTGATGAAGAAATAGTTTAAAGAAAAGCGGAAGGGGAGTAAGAAAAACAAACAATCAAATAGAGGAAGTGAAAGTAGAGGGTGAAAGAAGGATGTAGAGTTACGTTTTTTTATAAGTTTGTGTATAAAATAATTACACTTTTTAGATCAATTAATAAAGTTTCACCTTTTTGCTCATTTGTCTCTAATTTATCTTTCTCAATGGCTCTATATTTTTCAATTTCGATTCGTTAATATAAATAAAGCAAATACAATTAAGAATGGTGTTTGTGCATTTATTTCTGAAAACAAAATATATTCCACTAATAATCCGTTAATAATCAAAATGTTTGTTACTGTGTTATTGACAGAGGAATCTGTTTAAGCCGGAAATGTCTGTTTTTAACTCCGTCCAAAACGGTTTAGCAATATAACATTCTCAACACAAATGATATCAGACCTATATTAAAAGAAGGCATATATAGAAGTAACCCTGCAAGCTTTAGACCGGTTACACTCCTATCTGTTATCTACAATTAATTTTATTAAAATGTTGATTACGTGATATTATTCATGTTAACAATATGTGTAGTTTTGTATGAAATAACACGTGTCTCATTAATAACTATTTACTACTCCTACTACTACTACTACTATAACGTTTTCGAATCAGTAAAATCATTAGGCGTTCAAAAGTGGACTAAACAACGTAGAATTAGCTTCCCAATTACATGTAGCCAGCAAAACGGCTATCAATAATGTCTCGGGTCGATAACAACATTGTTTAACCTTCGCGGCATAATTTACTATATGTTTGAAAACAGAAGTATCTGTAGACCAATAATGGTCCTCTTAGATACATCAGGGACATTCGACACGGTTGTATTTTGGAGAGAGTTAGAAAAGTGATAAATGCGAGCCTCTGCATGGAATTGAATATATATACGTATTGACACAAATGATTGTTATAACGCATTTTACGTTAGTTGTAATTATTTCGTTGAATTTTAATATTTTGTACACAACTTGCCATTTTCCTAACGTCGTGTACACTGTATTAATATGCAGATGTGTTTTGCAGTGACACAGAATTTCAAAAATATTTTAATGTTAAGAAGTGAGAAAATGCAAAACATATTCTCCTGTCTTATTTCACTCGAAATGGCATGTTTTATTTAATCAGTTATGTTTGGTTAATATTGTGATATGGTTAGACGTTTGGATTTGCTCTGCTCCACCAGCTTATCAGAGACGTTAACTCCATTAAATAGTACATACCCGAAAGACAGTAGTGTCATGAAGGCTGCTTGACGAGCTGAGACTACGTAAACATCGCCCTATAGTTATATGCCTTGAGCCAGGACCCATTAATGTCCATATTGCTACCAACTCAGATGGCAAATTCTACCATTATTTTTTGGAAATATAAATGTCTGTAGATGACATTTCACCATGATAGCAATCTGGAACGGGTAGCTTATATAGTTTAATTCGTCAAATTTTGGATGTTCTTTTTTGCACATTATTAGTTTTTGATAATTGATAACATACTTTGTAAATATGCAATTAAGTTTATAATTCATATTAGTTTAATACAGAATAAACAAGCTTTGTTTCAGCATTGCATTCTGCTTAAAATTACTATTGGGCTTGGAATTGGAAGTCAAAGTACCCCACCCACTATTGACATATTTTTATATGCATTAAGGTTAGTAAAAATTTTTTTTACATTATATGTATAAAATTGTAAGAATCAGTAATTCACACCTTTCATGCTATGATTTAATTACTATATTATGAATTAGGGATTGTTTCGATTATTAATGAAAGTATGTACTATGCAAAGTTCATGCATTTGCCTGCATATGCAAGTTCAGCAAGTCATAAAAGAGGATACACGTATCGAACATGAAATGTAAGTCTTCCTCAGAATAATTACAGTATTGTTTTAATTTTCTTATTGCACAAAATACACGAACAGTCCAAAAGATTATAGATAAGGAAAATGTGAGTGTTTCCGGTTTTTATAAGTCCATATTTAAGAGTATGCGTTATTCGATACTTTTATGATTAAGACATGTTGTAGTAATAACCTAAGTTTGTGCATGCAGAAATAGTGCCCTACTGAATGACAGTGACCTAAAAAGGATCGAAAGTTTATTGTCAATGACGGGGTTAGTTGCGACATCATACAGGGGTATATGTATTGCCTTAAACTGTCCTTCCTTAATCTCAATATTAGTATTTACTTAACTTTTGTTGTGACAAAAGGTGTACTTTTACCTTTAATTTTGTGGGTGAAGATGCACTTTAAAAGAAACAGAATTGAAAGAATTTGATATTGTTTAACGGATTATCAGCACATTATATGTTACTAAGACCCGCCCCATAGAGAAAGGAATCCGGGACCTGCCATACTCTTAATAACAAATAGATAACTATAGTTCTCTAACTTGAAGAATAGACTCTGATACACAGAACAGCCCAGTTTACGTCACCATCACACGTGCGAGGCTACCTCTGTCTTCACGAGGGAAAAGGGCTTGCTAAATAACACATCGATGAAACTCAGTGGCGCCGGCGAGATTTGAATCCGGATTCAAATCCACCGTGCTATACACTTGGCCACAGGATGAATGCACTCAAAGAGGGTGACTGCATTGAAATGCATCCAACTAAAACTTCATTCAGCTGCCTCGGCTGTTTCATATATGGGTTTTGCATTTGTCTATACCTAACAGATTGTGAATCATGTAGTTGGCGATAAGCATGTTTTACAACTTGAATTCCTAGAGAACTCGTCTGAAAAACAGGAATGGTATAAACACATATTTTGGAACGTTCAAATGTTACCGTTTCGCCTGTGGATTTGACGTTTTCGTAGATCAGTATACTCAGTGTAGAATGCGGCAATGTTTCCGGGATCTATATATGTCCGGGATGTTTACGGAGCAGAATGAAATCGTAAGTGCAACTGAATGAAATCGCAAGTATTGGAATGGAATAATTGCAACTCTAATAGTATTTTCTTGGATGAAGATACATGAAATGTATTGAAACCATGAATATATAACGACAAAGTTTAGCGCTATATCGGGTTTCATGAATATCTCAATCAAAACGAGACTGCAATATTTCGTATGTGTTGTGCTCGGCCGTTTCCAAAGGTCCATTATCATACTCTTTTTTATTAAAATGCCAAAAAGAAGCGAAAAAGAAGCAAATCAGCTCGTCCACACTGTCACTTAAAATGAATTTAGATTTTTTATCTGTTTGCATTTGAATGAGTATATCAGAAAATTAAATTATGATGAAGGCTGTCAAGCCGAAACGTTAAAATGTCTGTGTTGTTATTTCTTTTAACTATCATTAAGGATTATATCAATAAGACCTTGGCCAAGTTTCACAATGAACACTATTGAAGCATCCATTGCGTAGTTATTGCTTTTGATAAAAATAGCAAAAATGAGATATAGGGTCCTATAGAAACCACAGCGTCCGAACGCAATGGCATCGTAGGTCCGCACTTTACTGAAACAAGGACTTGATAATACAATGAAAAAGACAAAAACAACAGAAAGGGTGGTGAAGACAGGGTGAATACAGGGGTACCGACTTGGTACAGTCAGTAGGAAATAAGGCCTCCTGGTTAAAATCGATTGTATATGCGCACAATCCTCGCTATTATCCTGTCTTCAGCGCCCAAATAGACATGACAGTGTAAACAAAACTACATCCCATCAAAAGGAATTCTCTAACAATAAAGTCCACATCCAGAGAAACTAACTAAAGAAACACATACAAAATAATAAACAGCTCAGGATGTATCCAGAATCGTACTGAACAACCATAGTAGTTGCAGCTAAAGAGAAAACCAATCTAGGGTACGAAAAGAAAATCCTGAGGGACGAAAGCTCCCTTAGCTGGGGTTTCAGTAGGTGTAATCATAGAGTCCCAAGAGATAGTCCAGACATCGCACAAGTGAAAAGTGAAGCGTAATGACTGACTGTAGAGGGGTCAATCACTAAACATGCAGTGCGCTGTAAAACCAAAGGGTTATATCCTTTTCTGACGAACTTCCTGATTAAATTTTTAAGCTTATTTCAGCTTGATGACTCTCAGATTTTCATTAATTATGCAAACAATTGTTTGCATTTCTATCAGTTCACAGGCCCACAGTCATGTGTATTTACTCATCGGTAAAACCTTGCTTGTTTTTTCACTGAAAGATATATCCAAAAGGCTGGGGTTCACAACAGTCATTCGTTTTTAGCAAATTTGTTTATGTGTGTGTTGTTCTAAGGATTATCCTCCTTCCTCCTTGGTACCAAAAGAAGAATCTCTCAATGGCACAGGCTATGCCTGGACTATCACGAGTTGCAACATGATTGTAAATATAGATATATGCCCATCCCATTGCTACGTTTTGATTGGTAATATCAATTAAAGGCAAAGTCTTTGGGATAATAAAAGACAATAATGCTCATATCTCGCTTAAATAAAAGTATTATTTAGAATTACAATATATAATATTACGTGGTCCGAGTATTAACTTTCATACCCCATCCAACCACTTTTCCAAGAAGCGAAAAAGGGGTTGGCTGGGGTATGGAATAAAACCTTAATTTTGATTTAAAAAACTTGCATATTGTAAAATGAAAACATTTAATAGGTAATTTTAAACAGGTTATCGCATTTATGCAGTAAAAACAGTTTTTAAGAGTGATATATTGTCGAAATATCCGTTATAAAATCCTGCTAATATAAGCTTTCCAATCGCTTAATGGAATTAAGGCGGGACCACGTAATGATAAGCATAAATATTGAGTTATTTAAAACAACAACAACAAAAAACAAACAAGCAAACATAAAAACGCTTACACATAATGATTCGGTACCTAGGATATCGGGAAAGTACACATTTGAATACTCAGAAAACTATGTCTGACATACCGGTACTATTACAATAATATGTTGTTCCTGACAGTACTTTGTGCGAATCAAGAGTGTACATTTGTAATACAAACAACTCAAAATTAACAATATAAGCCATTTAAACACGGAAAAGGGAAGTAGGTGCATGAACTTCTGTCCTTAGGGTTTTTAATCGTATCTTAGATTTGTTTTCTCTTTGGTTGCAACTGCTTTTGGTTATTCAGTTACATTATGGATACATTCTGAGATGTTTCTAATGAAACAATTTTATATATATTTACAAAAACATTTAAGTGTATATTTTGCTATTATTCCTGGGAGTTGACTGTATTGTTTAAGATTTCCTTTTGAAGGGATATACTTTTATTTACACTGTCTTGTCAGAAGGATTAATAATTGACAGGGCGATTAAACGGGTCGTCAAAACAAGGCTAAAATAGAAAGAAAAAAAGAATGGTTAATAGCGAGGTTGTGTACACATAACATCAATTTAAGTTAACCAGTTAACCAATAGGCCGCATTGTCCACTGACCCTACCAAGTCACCTGTCCTGTATACACCATTATTTATGTTTGTATATTGTCCAATTCATTGACTATTTAAAGTAGCTATCCCGCCAACAACAGTCACATATTTCGAAAGATGTATTCCCTTTCTATTTTTTCTAAACACGAGATATATAGTTAACTTACATATGTCGAGAATCCAAATTGTATAGACACAGTATAAACGACCTTAATTAGCCAGGACAAACGCCAAAACTGGAGAGTCGAATTAAGAGTTCCCAACTCATAGTTCGTTTTACGCATATTCAATAAAGGTTATTTTAAGAACCTGTCAATAAAAATATACCTTTTATCGGCATACAAACGTTATTATATAACCTCAACACCTGGATATAGTTTTAAAAACTAATTGTAGTGGAATGTTGCCGTTATTTGGCGGGTTAGTTTATTTAACTGTTTTGATTTAGTTTTGTGTACAGTGTTAACCTAAGGTGCAATTGCGTTTCAGTGCTGTGGTTGATATAGGACTATGTTTCTCATTTTAGGTATATATATACTGAAAGGAAAAGAAACGCGACACGGGAATTTTCGCCATATAATGTATTCTGTTATTCGAGTGATACATGACTACATAAGATCTTTCCATAGTATTCTTGCAAAGTTTCATTATTGACGCGTTTGGCTCAAGCATGTGTACGCGTTTGACTCAAGAGTACGCGTTTGGCTCAAGCATGTGAGCAAACTTAGGATGCAAAAGTGTGCAAACTCTTTACGTTAAATACAGTTCTGAACTGGCTCAATTTTTCGAAGAGGAACTTCAACATCAATGAATTAGAATACATTATTTTGCCATGACCATGCAGCGACCTCTTTTATGGTTTTAATGGGTGGATATATAAAATATACGACTTGTAAACATCGTTAAAATAGACATTTACTTGCGATAACGGTTCAAGTGTTTTAATTAAAATTTAGGTCTTTATAATGTAATAACTCATCAAAAGTCCCATTCTTGATAAATATCGCTGTTCTTAAACCTAAGTTTGAAATGATTTTATAAAAAAGTATACAACTGCAAGTTATAAACAAGAAGCCACAGGGCCTCGCCTCGGCCTCACCACAATGTGCACACATGCTAAAGAAACAATTACAATAATACATTTCCTAATATAACACTATGTAAACCTGTGACTGTGGTCAAATTTTACCCCAGTATCACCATTTGAACAAACTAGTCAAAGAAACATAAGTTTATACTACGTGCAAAATATTAGACACTTAGCTCATGTAGATTCAGAGATTTTTAAAGGTTTTTCTTGAATGGTTTTACTCAATGTAATAGTGTAACCCACAGGGCAGGACCAAACTTGAGTCAAGGGTCACCATTTGAACAGTAGTCTAGCACTTTAGATTTCAGAGAAAATTATTTTTAAGGAAACCTGATTTTTGGTTTAAAAGGGGGAGATAACTCTAATTACAGGAAACAGCTACCTTGTTGGCACTGCTACCATGTTTTTTTCTTTCTCTACAATGTACTCCATAACATGGTACCAGTAAGAATATGCCACCTCAGATGGTAGCGAACAATTGTCTGGCTAATGGTCTATTAGCATATTAGCACGTGGGGTCTATGACATCAACAAGTCTGATCGCTACACCGGCCTGGAAGTACACACTATAGAGTTGTGAATCAACTCGACTCATCTTTGAGGGATGAGTATTTGCAGTAAAATGGTGAGTAGAGACAAATAAATTTGAGAGAAACTTTTAATTATTTGCATATTGTCGCAATAAACTCATCCCGCTGTATTGGCATCATAAACTCATCCCCATGTATTATCATCATAAACTTATCCCTCTGTATTTGTGTCATAAACTCATCATCTTGTAGTGTCGTCATAAAATCTTCTGTATTGTGTCAAAACTCATCCCCTTTATTGGCGTCATGAACTCATCCTCCTGTATTGTCGTCATCAACTCATCTCTCTGTATTGGCGCCATAAACTCATCCCCCTGTATTGGCGTAATAAACTCATCCCCTGACATGTCGTCATAAACTCACCCCCTGTATTAGCGTCACAAACGCATTCCTCTGTATTGTCGTCATAAACTCATCCCCCTGTATTGGCGTCATAAACTCATCCCCCTATATTGGCATCATAAACTCGTCCCCCAGTATTGTCATCATAAACTCATCACCCTGTATCGTGTCAAAAACCCATCCCCTGTATTGGCGTTATAAACTCATCCCTCTGTATTGTGTTCATAAAATCATCCCCCTGTATTGTCGTCATAAACTCATCACCTTGTTTTGGCGTCATAAAACTCATAAATCTACATTGGGATCACACACTTATCACCCTGTATTGGTGTCATAAACTCATCAACCTCTATTGTCGTCATAAACTCATCCCCCTGTATTGGCGTCATCAACTCATCCCCCTGTATTGTCGTCATAAACTCATCCCTCTGTATAAGCATCATAAGCTCATCCCTCTGTATTGGCGTCATAAACTCATCCCCCTGTACTGGGGTCATAAACTCTTTCCCCTATATTGTCCTCATAAACTCATCTCCCTGTATTTTCGTCATAAATTCATCCCTATGTATTGTCGTCATAAACTCATCCCCCTGTATTGTCGTCATAAACTCACCTCCCTTTATTATCATCTTAAACAAATCCCCCTGTATTTTGTCAAAAATTCATCCCTCTGTATTGTCGTCATAAACTCATCCCCTGTATTGTCGTCATAAACTCATCTCCAAATGTCACTTTCCTTGTTTCATAGTATGGTATGGTACGATTTGCCAAGCTGAATGAATCCTCAAGGTTGCTGTTTCTAGCGTTATCGTAGGCGTGCATACGTACCAAAATAAGTTACTACCCTAAATTGTATATTACATGAGTGTTTATACAAAATTTTGTAAACTAAATCCGTAGTTACATTTTGACTGATTAAGAAAGGAACTATTAGACTTGGCTCAGACGTTACCATCGACTTAACATCCTACTTTCAAATGTATACATAAATCTTATTATTTACATTTACATAATTTCAGTACAACACAAGACATTTAAGCACATTACTTTGAATCAAGCTATTTTTCAAGCTGAAATGCATGATATATGCGGGAAAAGGGTTGAATATTACTCGGGTGGTGGGGTGTGTGTGGGTGGGCGTGGGTTTAGGGGGGTGTCGGGGAAAGAATGTTCGAAAAATAATATTATTGCCTGCAAACAGGTTTATCAAACGTCTGTATTGTATCTCGTTATTCAAGGTTATGCAATATACAAAGAATGTTGCGTTTATTTGTTGTTGTTTTCTAAGAAAAAATAAGGCAATTATTACACTGGAATTTCTGAAAATGTAAGGGTTATGAAGCAAAACAGCAAATAATAAAAAGAACACAGACTTGATTTAACTACACGACGTTTTGTGGTTATCATTGGTTATATAAGTACAGTATGTATGCCTGTTATATATAGGTTGATGATAGTCTGGTTACATATAATGTACATTCATAAACTCAATTATACAATACTTAAACAATGTTTCTGGTTAACATGGGAAGAATAAAAAGGTTGATAGTTTTCATTTGAACGTTTGTCTATAATACACATGTCGAATTAGAATAGTTTTATTCTTGTTTTCTGAAGATTTTGAGACACAAAACGGTGGCCCGCTTTTCTCTGGTTATATATGTATAGGAGTTGGTTATATATTTGTTTATATTAAAATAATGTTATTATCACTCTCAATCTTTCACTCTTGCTGGTATAATAATAACAAAAATAAACAATGATATTCTACACTAATAACAAAACATAATCATTCATATAGTACAATAATATAAACAAGGACATAGAACATTTCAATACTCCCTAATATAGCCACATCGCTTCTACCGCACTCCTAATGTATTCTAAACATAGAGTACACCAACGTCCGGCTCATTTGCCAAGGGATTCTTTTTCATTCCTTACGCAAAATGGACTGCAGATGTGTGAAGTCAATAATGAGTAAGGCCAATTCTCCCGGCACTCTGTTAGTAATCTGCTTATGGTCGTTTGCAGAGCGATAAAACACTTTAACGAGTGCTACGTGTCATTTTGAAACAACGGCTTTCACATTTTCAACTATCGTGACTCTATGTTAATATATCCGAGTTCTCTCAATGTTACACGTAAACTTCTGGAAGACTTCTAGACTAATTCATCTCCCGAAGAACAAACCATATCATACGTTATGCATCTATATCTTAGTTATGTGTTTTCTTTTAACAAAAAGCATCCTAGTGTCAACCTTAATGTAACTAAATTATACTTAAGTAATATGTCCTAAGTTATAGAAATATAAACAAATACAGAACATTGATTCTAAATACATGCAAAACGTTGATACTGTTAAAGAAACAATTGAGTTCAAAGAATACTTAGTAAACTCTCAATTTATATATATACATATACATTAGTTGATAAACGATTTTAAAATCTTTACAAATATATGCATTTTCAATGGTACTATAACGTGTGAAAACTGTAGATTTGCAAGCAATAGTAGTTCATGTATTAACAGTAAATCTTATGTGTTACCAACCGCACTAGAAACAGCACGCGGAGCAGCCGGGCTTCCACAATCTGAGTTTCCCGATGGGTGTTGTGGCAGCTCAGAACCAGCGCTTCTCACTTACTTTCACCGTTTGTTTAGCATCCGGCTCCTCATAACTGGAGTTTCTCGACTGATCTTATGGTTGCACATTATCAAGGTTTGTCTGTCCATGTATCGGCTTCTCATACCCGGAGTTCCTTGATGGGTCATGTGGCAGCTCAGAACCAACGTTTTTCGTTTTCACTATTAGTTTAGCATCTGGCTCCTCATATCCCGAGTTTCTCGATTTTTCTTGTCGTTGCACGTTGCCAAGGTTTGTCGGTCGTCCATGTATCGGCTGCTCGTTACCCGAGTTCCTCGTATTACCTTCCGGAGTTCAACGATTCTTCCTCTCGTTGCCGGTCATCGGAATTCCTCGAGTCAAACAGTGGGTGAAGATACCAAGAGGAGTCGCTCTCAATTTCGTTTGTTTGCATATAACCAGAGCCACGTGTTGCAGTATCAAGGTCCAAGTAAGTGTTTGGGGTGTTGTCCTTCTCGGCGACACCAATCTCATTGTATGTATCGTGTATTTCTGTGTCCTCAATGCATGCGTATGGATCTTCCATGTCTTCAGAGTCCGAGTCCTTTATCAACTCTTTATTTTTCGCTTCCGATTCTTTCAACCTACAAGTAATGTATATCGGTTCATTATATTTATTCTAAATGTGTACTCATATGTTTTATCACATACAGTAAGCATTTTTCCATTTCGTTGTTTATCGTCGGTGTTAAAAAAAATCACATTTATTTCCATTCGCATTGGAATGAAATGATAGGTTGTAGTGCTACACGTTGGGTGAGATTTACTAGCGTCTCTTTGTATATGCGTCATCGGTGAGTTGTACATATTGAGCCATCAAATGCAAACCGCTAAACAGTGCATACGGGTATATGATGTTTAAGGCAGAAGTGTTATGTTACATGATTGTGTTAATCATAAGGACACTCAAACCTACCTGCTTTCTATCGAAGTTAATTTCATATCCTTTTCAGTGGCTTTCTGTTCAAACTCCTTGAATTTACTTCCCATCCTTTTGTACAGTAGACACCCCACAACTGTTCCTGCATAAGTAAGCAATTCATATTATAGTTAATATGTAAATGGCTCCGCCACTTTTTACAGTAGACACCAAACAACTGTCCCTGAATAAGTAAGTAATTTCATGTTAATAGCTGATATTTGATTTCCCCCACCGTTCTTTACTACAGACATCCACCAACTGACATCCACCAACTGAATCTGCATAAGTAAAACATTCATGGACAAGTTATGTGATTGTCCTCAACCCGTCACTACAAGCAACCACATACCTGTCGCTGAATACGTAAACAATTCACGTAATAGTAATCTGTTAATGACTCCCTTCCTCCAGAACAAAAGACAGTGAACATTGAACAATCAGGCTTACTACCACTCGGATCGCGGATATCTCAGTCCAAGACCACTCGTACCGCGGATATATCAGCCCAAAACCACTCGGACCGCGGATATCTCCACCAAAGACTACTCGGACCACGGATATTTCAGCCTAAGACAACACATACCGCAGATATATCAGCCCAAGACCACTCGGACCACAAATATCTCAGTCCAAGACCACTCGGACCGCGGATATCGCAGCCCAAGACAACTCGAACCGCGGATATCTCAGCCCAAGACCACTCGGACCGCGGATATCGCAGCCCAAGACCACTCGGAACGCGGATATCGCAGCCCAATACCACTCGGACCGCGGATGTATCCGCCCAAGACCACTCGGACCGCGGATATCTCCGCCCAAATCCACTCGGACCGCGAATATATCATACCATGACCACCAGGACCGCGGATATATCAGCTCAAGACCACTCGGACCGCGGATATTTCAGCCCAAGACCACTCGGACCGCAGTTGCCAGAACTCAGACCGAGACTCTTACCTATGTTAGAGTTGGAAGCTGCATCCAGCATTGTGTTGGGAGATACATCTGTGGCATAAGAGTAAGGACGACAAACGATCCGAAACATGATCAGAGTAGTTATTAAAACATAAACCGAGCCGTCCACGGACATGATGTCCGCGGTCTAATTTTGAAGTCGTTATATGCTCATGCGTGAAGCGGCTGATCCAGAAACGCTTGGCATATTCTATGCCAACCTTTACAGACAACACAGTGTCAGATTACCAGTCAATATCCGGGCACGGTATTGTAATCGCGGGAGAGAGGCTACTATTTGTCCACGTTCATACTCAGGGTCTCACATACAACAATGCGTTTTAATAAGCTGCTATTTACAATAATGTAAACAATCTAAACACATGTGCAAACAAAATGTAAAATACAAATTGTATGACATGACCTTTTGGACTTAATTCTTCCCCTCTAAATAAAGAGCAGAGAATCTGTAAGTCGGGGGTCGGTAGTTAGCCTCCGCCATGCGTCATCTTAGGGGAAATGGTCAAATGTTCACATCGAGTGACACATACATGGGTAATGTCTACGACGCATTGATCCATCACCACCCGAGAATTTTCATTGGGTATGACAGTAAGAATATATTTATACGTTGTAGCATGCATTTTCTTATTATGAACACTGCATGGTTTCTTTCCTTATAATAATATTTCGTTCAACTCCTTTGTGTAAATTTTGTACCACGAGTACAGCATGGTCTAAATCGGTTAGAGTATTTTATTGACTCAATTTACTGTATTGTTTCTGTATTGTTTCTGTAGAATAACACGATTACAACATGGTCTGTAACTGTCAGAGTATTAGATTGACCTAGTGTACTGAGGTGCTTCTGTGTGTAACATGATTATTGTTTTGACCCAGTTTACTTTATTGTTCCTATGGTGTTACATGATAACAGCTTGGTCTATAACTGACTCAATTTACTGTATCGTTATTAAACACCATGGATTTCTGTAGAGTAATACGATTACAACATGGTCTAGAACTGTCAGAGTATTGGATTGACCTATTATTGTACTGTAGTGCTTCTGTGTCTGACATGATTATTGTATTGACCCAGTTTACTTTATTGTTCATGTGGTGTTACATGATTACAACTTGGTCTAGAACAGTCAGAGTATTGTATTGACCCAGTTTACTTTATTGTTCCTGTGGTGTTACATGATTACAGCTTGGTCTAGAACAGTCATATTATTGTATTGACCTAGTTTACTGTAGTGCTTCTGTGGTGTAACACGATTAAAGCATAGTCTAGAACTGTCAGAGTTTTGTACTGACCTAGTTTACTGTAGTGCTTCTGTGATGTAACGGTCTAGAACTGTCAGAGTATTGGATTGACCTAGTGTATTGTAGTATTTCTGTGGTGTAACATGATAAAATATGGTCAAGAACTGTCAGAGAATTATACTGACCAAGTTTTCTATAATGGTTCTGTGGGATATCACGATGTTTCTGATATTGATGTTTTCTTTGTAGTATGCATTCTAATATTCGTTTATTATTTTAAAATATTTCTGCAATGTTCCTATATATTATATTGTCATACTGCAAAGAAACTTCTCGGAATTTAATTGTTCAATGCGCCGTAGACATGAGCCCATGTCTACTTCTCGCGACGTGAACATTTAAGGATTTCCCCATGTGTGCCTCATACCTTCTTTACACAAATCAAAATGGCGGATTTGATGTTGAAACCGTCGATTGTTTCTTTTGTACCGCTTTTCTGCGCTTTTCATTGTGGGTGAAAGTCTGACATTGTAGTAAGTAATGATGTTTGCCATTTTAACGATAATGAAACACCAACACTGTGATAAATGACGTTTTTTTTAATTAAAAAAACCCGCCAATTTTGACGATATTTAGAGCGTTGGCGTCATGAACGTAAACATTAGTGACTTCACGTGTAAATAAAGAAATAGGCACGTTACGGGGCATTTGACTAAATAAGAAACATAATAAAAAAGAAACCATGTTTAAAGTGGTTTGTTTATAATATATGTAGTAACAACTTGAAAAAACTTCTGTATCCTCGTTCGGGATTGGTCAGTTTGCAGTTAAATGTATATTTAATCTTTTACGTCACAAGAAGAATGCCACACGATATGTTAAGTTCATTGTGGAAAATGTAATGAAGATATGTTTGTTTCAAATAAATGATTTCGTTGAAAATAAAATGTTAAAACCGATATGTTTTTGTTCTAATTATTCATTTTTTTAATTGCGTGTGCAATAAAACGCATATTAGATTTGAATTGGGACACATAATTTCGTTCTTACGCGTATAAATATTGCGCTCCTAAAGTCGTGCAGTATTAAAACTCTATTAATAGCGCTCGTTCATATAATACAAATCTAATTACCTATTATTATTGGGGAAAATGACTTTCTGGTCACTTGATAAGAGTGCATGCTTTTAAACAATCTAGTGTCAATATTTATTATTTATGCTGTCACTAAAGTGATGGTTTCATACCTACCTAGCTATTTACTTACTTTATTACTAGCTTACTTGTAATGACACACTTACCTGCAACTACCAGAACTAGAACAACAACAACCACAACAACTATGATAATGGTTAAATTCGTCACCAGTTCCTTTAACTGCATGTATTTGAGATAACCGAGGGTCTCGTGGATATTACCAATAGTTACCTTAAATATAATAAAATCACATTTTCGTCATTTATCATTGACATTTTCTCGAAGTAAAATATTTAAATGCAGTAACATGCGGATATACACTAGTGTTTAGTTGATATTATTCTTTTCATCCTCGGTATCATGTTCTAAAACAGAAACACACATAGCTAAATGTCCTGGGATAGGTTTGAAGATACGACGGGGTTTACTTACTGGAGCGTTTCTCTATCCGCTTCTGTTTAGATACAACTTGCGGTGCCAATTTTAATTTAAAATGTGTATTCGACATATTTTAAATATAATTATAGATTAAAAATGATAAAATTCATAACGTCATAATTAATGACAGCATAGTATGCGTATTTCGATACCAGTGGTTTGATGTATATGTATATCTGTTCTATATTCATCAGCTGCAATATCAAAACAGATTGTTGGTTACACATCACACTTTCCTTTTGTGGAGGTTAATGCTATTACGTTTTAAATATAGAAGTGCAACAAAAACATGCACATTTTGCTACAAATTTATGTAAATACATAAGAAATGTTTCACTAAATTAAATTTTGAAAACAAAAACAATTTAGTTTACATTTTGCTGATAAATGACACGTAAATCAAATAAAAACACAAATTACACTGTACAAAACAATTACAAAAAAGTGTTACTTCGTCCAAATAAAAGGTGGTCAAGCTCAGATACAACCCTTGCGCCCAAAACGATGTAACACCCAAGACACAACTATGGGAAAATAGAAGTTTTTGTCGAAAGATTAAACTAAAAACTTTTGAAACATCTAGTGCATATATATGGTGAGAAAGTGAGGCAAATTAAATAATTACTAAGTTATCTGCCTGGAGGGTCAAGGTCACATCTGCAACTTCTATGCCATGTTGCGAAGTAATACCCATGATAAAAATAATAACAAAGTTTGAAAGATGTAGTGCTTAAGTTCCCGTGAAAGCGACCTGAAAGCAAAACTTGAATGTAAAAATTACTAAGTTAACTGCAGTTATAAGTTATTTTCTTTAATGGTGATGGTCACATCCGTAATTCCTATGTCATGTTGCGATGTACTATCCAAGAAACAAGAGGCCCTCTTACGCCTCTACCGCTATACAGTCTGTATGGTGCCCATGGTTTGGGAGGGATGGTATGGGGTTTCAAATATGCAAGTATAAAACCTGTTTTGTTGTTGTTCATCTTCAATAAAAAAGACAAAGTTCTGCATAAAACAAAATAAAAACAAAAAATTGCAGTGGGGTAGGACGGCTATAGGGGGCAGGGGGGCTATAAGGGGCAAGATGTATTCTGAAGTTGTTGGTATTAAAAGTGTTCAAGCAGTCGTGTATTTGATATATAAACACTCAACATAGTTTGTTAAAAAGCATATGAAAAATGAGCCCTATTGTCTTAACAAAGTAAAGTATAGCTTATTTAAAAAAAACAAGGGCCATAACTCTAGCGTAACTGATTTTGAACTGGTTTTCCAACTTGACCCATCGCACCTGATAGACCACATATCCACGTCAATTATGTGTTTATATTTTATTTTAATTCATTTCATATAACGTCTTTTGAAAACGGTGTGTATGATGGTAACTTCTTTTTGCCAATCAGAGTTCCGTTGCGAGTAACATACTTTCATGAGGAAATTTTACTGATTTTATGAAACAGCAACATTGGTTATTTACAGTTTTCTCCCACTGGTTCTGGGCAAACTTGCTCTTTGTATCTGTGTGACAAGGTCCATTGTGACAGGTCATTGTCAGTACAAAATAGACATAAGACTAAGTTTTGATGTTCAATAAATCTGAAAATCTATATTCCTTGTTAATGGTACTGAGTTAAATACTTAAAATCCTGTACCGACCACAAGATTCGGTGTTGGTAAAATCTCTCAAAAGTTTTAAACAAGCTAATAAGCCTAGAAACCAGTAACATGTTATCTGATATGTTTGTAGACAGACTATAATAAATATATTGAATACAACTGTATCCTTAGGTGTTGTTTAATCATAAAAATACAAAAAAACGCAGGACTTTGTTTTAAAAAAAATGGCTAAAATTAAATATTTGAGATACGATAGTACTTAAACGAAAAGCCTGATACTCATTTATTTTAATTTGGATGAGTACTGTACTTGAATACTTTAAAATTATCTGGAGCACCGTTGATCGAGCTTTCGTGATCTTTTAAAGTTTGGTAAATATAAGACATGTAAGTTGAAAAATTAAGGCCCTATCATCTTAACAAGGCAAAATGTGGCACAAAATCAAGGGCCATAACTCATGTGTTACTGTTTCAATCCGCCTAGCTTACAAAATTGTCCGAGCTTTCAATGATATCAATAATCTGGCAATGTTTGGTAAAGATAGGATGCAAAATGGAGACATCAGAGTGTTGACAAGACAAAATATAGCAATTTTCACTCCATTGTTAGTGGTCCGATCTGGCTAAACTTATCCAAGCTTTCATTGATATATATCTGATCAAGTTTAGTAAAGATCGAATGAAAAATGGAGGTGCTAGAGTGATGACCAAAACAGTTAATGGACTAACGACGGACAGGAGACCATGGCGGGCGTTCAGGAGAACTAGTCCGGACAAAATTTGTATATTTAAACTTTTAAAGGGAAATAACTCTGCCAAAAATCATTCCATCGGAACATGGTGATGATATGCATCACTAGATTTGTTACTGATCATACCTGCAAAGTTTCATTAAAATCTGGGCAAAGGAAGGCACTATCGATAATCGTCTCAACGAGGCAAAATACAGCGTTTTAACTAAATCAAGCGCCGTAACTTCGGTATTACCAGTCCGAACTGACTGGTTTTCGAAATAGTCCAAGCTTTCATTGGTATAAACAATCTGGTAAAGTTTGGTAAGATCGGATGAAAAATGAAGGTCCTATCGTCTTAACGAGGCAAAATATAGCATTTTTAACTAAATCAAGGTCCATAACTCCGGTGTTACCTGTCCGATCTGACTGGTACTCGAAATTGTTCAAGCTTTCATTTGTATCAACAATCTGGTAAAGTTTGTAAAGATCTGATGAAAAATGAAGGCCCTATTGTGTTAAAGAGGCCAAATTATAGAATATTTCAGAAAATCGAACTGACTGGTTTACGAAATTGTCCAAGCTTTCATTGGTATAAACAATCTGGTAAAGTTTGGTAAGATCGGATGAAAAATGAAGGTCCTATCGTCTTAACGAAGCAAAATACAGCATTTCTAACTAAATAAAGGGCCATAACTCTGGTGTCAATGGTCCGATCTGGCTGTCTTCCGAACTTGTCCAAGATTTTATTGTTATTAATAATCTGTGGAAGTTTGGTAAAGATCAAATAATAAATGCAGTTGCTAGCGTGTTCACAAAGCAAAATATGTTATTTGTCAGCAAATCAAGGGCCATAACCCCGGTGAAACTAATCCGATCTGGCTGGTTTTCAAACTTGACTGATATTAACAATCTGGCAAAATTTGGAAAGATCAAATAATAAATGACGGTGCTAGAGTATTCACAAGGAAAAAGTTAATGGACGACGGACGATTACGACGGACGATGGATGACGGACGACAGACAACTCGTCATCCCGTAAGCTCTGCTGGCCTTTGGCCAGGGCCAGCAGAGCTAAAAACTATAACCAAAGTTGGAAACGTCTAGTGCATTCAGTTCCTGCGAAAGTGACCTAATCTTAAAACTATACGTAAAACTTATTTAGTTATCTAACCTTTGCTCGGAGGATGAAGGTCTCATATACAATTCCTACGTCACATCACGATGTACTACCCAAGATACAACTATAACCAAATAATGAAAGGTGTAGTGCATGCATTTCCTGAGAACGTGACCTAAACGTAAAAGTTGAATGTGAAACAAGTCATCTGCTCTTTGCTCGGAGATTGAAGGTTACATTCACAATTCCTATGTCATGTTACAACCGAAGATACAACTATAACCAAATTTTGAAAGGTGTAGTGCATCCAGTTCCTGAGAGTGTGACCTAAACATAAAACAAGACCTTGGTCTGAGGGTGTCTCGCCCACCGCAGCAAACGGCATACACTAAACCAAATTGCTAAGTACCTGCATAAGAATATGTCAATAATATTCTCCTTGTTTTGTGTATTTTGAGCTTGATTAGAGATATGGTTAAACTGCAAAATAACGAGTGTAAAATCGTCTGCCCTGATTTCATGAACATATTTTAAAACTTTTAAGTCAATGTGTTTTCTTAGAAATAAGTTATAATACTTATATAACCGGTTATATAGGATTTTATTAAATACTTCGAATTAGTGAAGCTTTCGATGTTCCTAATTCTAAAATATGCCAGTTATTTTTTTTTGACATCATGTTTTACTAGCATTACCACTACAAATGCGTTTGCAAAAGAAATTTTCGCAATATTTAATGTTAACGCTGAATTACCGTTTCTTGAATTAATTTCATACACTATTCAATTTAAAAGGAGGTAATTTAAGATTATCCATATTTCATTTTTTTATAGACGGAGAATATGCGATAAATGGGTAATTTTTTTTATGTTTTTTCTATTATTTCATACCAGTTTTAAGAATTTGATATCTTCAAGCGATCTTTGACTCATGTTCACATTTCATGTTTTCATATAAAGGGAGGGTAGCTCTCAAAAGATGTAACAATTTAAACAATATATAAATGTTTTACAAACTATGGGTCAAAACAAAATACTTATCACATATCTATTCTAAAATATATTTAAAATAAGAAAATTAGTTAAGATACAAAAGTGAGTAATTAGGAATATAAAATATTTTATTAAATTTGTGCTTAAATGATGTCCACCAAAGTCTTCATATGATCAAGTATCAAAGAAATAAAAACGAGGTAATCATAAGAAGTTCAAGTTACTGAGGTTAAGTGGTTTAACCAGGGTGTAGTTTTGGGAAAATAATGCAAAATATGACCTTGACCTTGGTATTTTTTGTTATCCAGCGATGTCCATCAATGCCATAAAAATAAATATGACCAAGTATCAAAGACATAAAGTGAGACAATCACATAAAGTTAACTGAGGTTAAGTTACCTGAGTTTAAGTGGTTTAACCAGGGTGTAGTTTTGGGAAAATAATGGAAAATATGACCTTGGCCTTGGTAATTTTTGTCGTTCAGTGATGTTCACCAATGCCAACAATACATATGACCATGTATCAAACGAAGAAACTGATATTTAGGATGAATAACGTAAAACATGACCTTGACCTTGGTATTGTTTGTCATTCAGTGATGTCCACCAATGCCAACAATACATATGACCATGTATCAAAGATATAAAGTGAGGCAATCACATAAAGTTAACTGAGGTTAATTTACCTCACCAAGTTTAAGTTACCTAACAAAGGTTAAGTTTGGGGAAAATAACGCAAAACCTGACCTTGACCTTGGTAATTTTTGACGTTCAGTGATGTCCACCAATGCCAGCAATACATATGACCAAGAATCAAACAAACGAAATTAAAGTTATCAGAAAAATTTGACTTAGGTTAACTTACCTAACCAAACTGATGTTTAGGGTAAATAACGCAAAACATGACTTTGACCTTGGTATTTTTGTCGCTCAGTGATGTTCACCAATGCCAACAATACATACGACCAAGTATCAAAGAATTAGTTATCAGAGTCAGAAAAAGTTAACTGAGGTTAACTTACCTAACCAAACTGATGTTTAGGGTAAATAATGCAAAACATGACCTTGGTATGTTTTGTCATTCAGCGATGTCCACCAATGCCAACAATGCATATGACAAAGTATCAAAAACACAAAGTGAGGCAATCACATGAAGTTAACTGAGGTTAAGTTACCTACTCAAGGTTAAGTTTGGGGAAAATAAGCAAAACATGACCTTGACCTTGGTATTTTTTGTCATTCAGTAAAAGGTCCAGCAATGCCAACAATACAATTGACCAAGTATCAGATATAAAGTGAGGCAATCACATAAAGTTAACTGAGGTTTAAGTTACCTATCTAAGGTTAAGTTACCTAACCAAGGATAAGTTTCGGGAAAATAATGCAAAATATGACCTTGACCTTGTTATTTTTGGCATTCATTACGTGTTCCCTTCTTAATTCCATTAAGCGATTTGAAAGCTTATATAGGGAGGATTCTATAACGGATATTTCGAAAATAAAACATTTAAAAAAAACACGTTTTACTGAAAAAATGCAATGACCTGTTTAAAAGTATCTATTAAATGTTTTAATTTTACAATATGAAAACATTTTAAGCCGAAATTAAGGTTTTATTTCATACACCAGTAAACCCAGCTTTCGCTTCTTGAAGAAGGGGTTAGATGGGGTATGAACGTTAATACTCGGACTACATAATATACGTTATGTCCCTTGATCCAGCAAACCATCTGAAAAGTTTCAGAAAAATTTGATCAGCGATTGTTGAGATTTAGTTGATTTAAAATGCGGTCACCGCCGCCGCCACCGCCGCCACCGCCGCAAAAATGACTGCTATGTCTCGCTTCCCACTTTTGTGGGAGAGACAAAAATACAGAAAAGGGGATTCCTTGGAAGCAACAAACACAAACAAGAGATCAAAGTAGCAGACTCGGTTTTATTGAGTCTGTTCATGAGAGGTAATGTGAAGTGTAAACACCTCTCACACCAAAAGGCTGAATGTAAAGCTTAAGTTATCTGCCCTTTGCTTGGAGGATGTAGGTCACATCCATATTTCCTATGTCAGGTTGCGATGTACTATCCAAGATAAAACTATAACCAAAGTTTGAAAGGTCTAGTGCATACAGTATGTAAGAGAGTGACCAAAGCGCATAACTTGAATACAGACGCCGCCCACAGAAAAGAAACAAAGGTGAGACAAAAATCTGCGAAGACTTTTGATATTTAGTATTTAGACACTTACATTAATTTCAGCGAGAGATCTCCCCATCCCCGACGCTGGTTGATCTTTCGGAGCAAGGCATGTCAGACTTGTTGCTGTCAGCTCTATAACTGTGCAGGTCTCTATGCCCACAGTCACATGTATGTCATCTTTAGTCGCAACAAAATTTAAATTGGTTCCCTGAAAAATATAGATTATGCACATGGTAAATAAAGAGGTCGAGTTGATAATGATGCAGAAGGAGGATATCATTAAGTCTTATTAAATCAAAATATGTTCCCCAAAATGGAATAATCCAATTGAAATAGTTCCTGGAATACAGACAGATAACTGCAAAACACAAGACGGCCAAACGGTTCAAACATTCAGCTTTTGATAGGTATATACATTGATTAAGTTTTTCCAACTTGAAACTTGAATGGGGCCCGAATACCCCCTTATCATTCCTAGTCCTTTGTCTAGATTGGCAAGTCTGCACTGACCCATTCTGTTCACAAGTGACTGTGAATGAGCCTTTTCTGCTCAGAACAGTTTGACAACACCACTGAGGAACAGGCTCTATTCTGCTCACTGTGACCAGTTATGATGAGGGACCTATACTTAGCAACTTTGACTTCAAATCTGCATTAAAAGTATGGAGATCTGTAAAATCAAGGGCCATCTTTAAAACAAGAATATCGGTAGAACCGATGGATGTTCTTCGAATTGAGTGTTTTGTATTACAAAGGGCAACAGAATTTAAATGAAGCTAGAGCTCTGGTTCTTATACTCTGACCACCCTTGCATTGCCCTTTATTATTGTGGGAAGTTTCATCGCAGTCCCATTACTCCGGATATGAATTATAAGTACAAAATAACCAAGGCAATAACCATAATTTAAATGAAGATAAAGTTATGGCTCTTGTGTTTTGCACTTCCTCTCAATGCCATCTATTATTGTGTGAAGTTTCATTGCAGTCTCATTAGTAATTTAGTAGGTTTCTAGTTATGCTCCAGAGGGACTATAATCCTTAGAAATACACACACACACATCCTTAAACAAGAGGCCCAAGAGGGCCTATGGACGCTCTACTGGCTAACATGGCTCTTATAACATCAATGAAGCGAGTGACTGCAATTCATGTTTTTTTGAAAGTTTTGGGCAAAATACAGCATTTAACTAAATCAATTGAATTGAACTGGGGTTTTAAGGCGCACCAACACATATGGCGCCTAACAGGAATGAAAATACCAGGCTCATCCTCCATATACATTGAGATACAATATGGAGAACGTGCCTAGAACCTTCTCACCCTGAACTGCGAAGTTGCTGCAAATTCAATTGTCGACATTCCATTTACGCTGAAGCAACGTTATAGGTTTTCTGCCACTGCTCTAGTGATTTGAGCGAGATGGCACCTGAAACAATGCAGGGGTCATATTGAAGACCTTTAATGAGCATGAACAAAAAATGATAAAATGAACACGAATTTGGGGAGTTTTACCCCTCTGCCTTCCCCTCCAACGGGATATGCAGTGGCCCTATTCTTTGCCCCGTAACCAAACGGGGGCCCCCAGAACCACACGGGGCAAATCAAGGGCCATAACAAAAGAATCTGGTAAAGTTTGGTAAAGATCAAATGAGAATTGAAGGCCCTACCGTATTAACGAGGCAAAATATAGCATTTTTAAATAAATAAGGGCCATAACTCTTCTGTTACTGGTCCGATCTGGCTGGATTTCGAACTTGGCCAATAGAGCTAAACAAAATATAAAATAATAATGAAAAAAAAATAATATAAAAAAAGAAAGTCATAAAATCTTGTGAAGTCTGGTAAAGAACAGATGAAATATGAAGGCCCTATCGCATTAACGAGGCAAATTATGGCATTTTTAACGAAATGAAGGGGCATAACTCCGCTGTTACTGGTCCGATCAAGCTGGTTTTCGCACTTGTCCGAGCTTTCATTGACAATAACAATCTGATAAAGTTTAGTAAAGATCAGATGAAAAATAGAGGCCCTAACGTCTTAACGAGGCATTTTTAACTAAATCAAGGGTCATAACTCTGCTGTTATTGGTCCGATATAATTGGTTTTCAAACATGTTTGAGCTTTTATTGACATTAACAATCCCATAAAGATTGGTAAAGATCGGATGAACAATGAAGCCCCTATCGTCTTAACGAGGCAAAATATAGCATTTTTAACTAAATCAAGGGCCATAACTCTGCTGTTACTGATCCGATCTGGCTGATTTTCGAACTTGTCCGAGCTTTCATTAACATTAACAATCTGATCAAGGTTGGTAAAGATCGGATAACAAATGAAGGCTCTATCGTCTTGAGGCACAATATAGCATTTTTAACTAACTCAAAGGCCATAACTCCGCTGTTACTGGTCCGATAAGGCTGGTTTTCAAACTTGCCCGAGCTTTCATTGACATTAACAATCTGATAAGGTTTGGTAAAGATCATTTGCCCCTATCGTCTTAATGAGGCAAAATATGGCATTTTTAACTAAATCAAAGGCCTTAACTCCGCTGTTACTAGTTTGATCTGGCTGGTTTTCAAACTTGTCGGAGCTTTCATTAATATTAACAATCTGGTAATGTTTCGTAAAGATCGGATGAAAAATGAAGGCACTATCGTCTTAACAATGTAAAAGTTAACGGACGACAGACGGAAGACGGACGACCGACAACTCGCCATCCCATAGAGCTAAATGTGTTGGTTTGCTATGCTCCGACGCAAAATGTGTTAGGTCGGTAGGTAGGTAGGTGAATTGTTTTTTCAAAGACAGTAAAAAACATAAGAAATTAAAGGAAAAATATTCTTAAAATAGCAACAAGAAAAAAGTTAAAAGAATTGCAACAAAAAGTTTTGGGTAGGGATATTTTTAGTAAGTAGGTCGGAGCTCAGCAAACCAACATTTTCTTACGGATGGCCTAAGTATACAATTATGAAGGGCAATAACTCTAATTTAAATTAAGAGTAATGGTTCTTATATTCTGCACTCACTCTCATTGCCCTTTATCATAGTGTGAAATTTTATTGCAGTCTCTTTTATAGTTCTAAATTTATGCTCCAGAAAAGAACTATAAGCATAAAACTACAAAGGGCAACACCTCTAATTTAATTGAAGACAGAGTTAATTTTCTTGCACTTTGCACTTCATCGCAATACCCTCTATCATTGTTTTATGTTTCAATGCAGTCCCATAATTAGTTATAACTTCATTCTCTGGATATTTTTTGTTTGTGACGGTCAATTTTTTGTGGTGGAGGCAGACCACCCACTTTTCCTTGGTAGAACTGATACTATACCGCTCCCTCCATCCGTAAGAATCGAAACATTCTCACAAGTATAAAATTACAAAGGGTAATAACTCTGGTTTAAACAGAAAGAGAGTTAAGGTTGTAGCACTCTGCACTTCCTCTTATTGTCCTCTATCACTGTGTGAAGTTTAAATACAGTCCCATAAGTACTTTCGAAATTATGCTCCGGTATAAAATGACAAAGGGCTATAACTCTAGTTTGAATAAAGAAAGAGTTACGGTTCTTGCGCTTTGCACTTCCGCTTATTGCCCTCTATAACTGTGCGAAGTTTCAATGCAGTCCCATAAGAACTTTTGAAGCTATGCTCCGGACAAAAAATACTAGTATAAAATAACATACAGTTTTTGCGCTCTGCACTTCCTCTCATTGCTCTCCATCATTGCATGAAGTTTAAATGCAGTTCCATAAATGACAAGAAAGTGTGATGGACAGACAGACGGGCAGAGAGACGGACCGACCGACCAACAGACAGATGGACAAAGCGGCGACTACATGCTCCCCCAAAAATTTTCGGGGAGCATAATCAGGGCTGGAATTATTTATTGTGAAATACACTCTTCCTGCAGGACAAGTAAATTTAAAATTTTACTCGTCCTGCATAAAGGGATACTCGTAGTACAAAAACATATATATATAGCCATGAAATCAGTTTGTACTGAACTAACTACAAAGGGTATATGCCTGATCCTAAAGGATTTCTGAACTAACCACCTTATGCAACAGCCAATTTGAACTGAATCTTTGATTGCTATTGCAGACGACAATTACTCCTACCGGAAGTCCGCTTGATGCGTTTAAACCGGGAATTTCGGAATTTCCCGCCTTGAAGTTAACCGCCCTGATTTCCCATGTTTATACAAAAAAAATTCAAACACGTTATAAAGACGTCATTTATTTTAGTTGTTTCCAAACAAATACTTTTTTTGCAATTTAACTCAACGATACCGTTTAGTTTTTGAAAGCAATGACTCATTTCAAACTGGTTTCCAAATGTTTGAGTTATACAAGAGACACGATCGTTATACAAGAGACATGATCATACTACCACCTACCTCAATTGTCAGCCTTTGGTCCGTAGATTCAAACAGAAGTTCATCTCCAATTTTGTTGAATGTTGGGTCTTTGTAATAGGTAAGCGTAAATGAGGCTTTTACTCCATCCAGGGCTATTTTAACTGTTGTGATTACACATTCACAATCTGCGGAACGCTTCTTCCTTCTCTGGCTTTCATCTGATCCCCCAAACTCCAAGTTGGCTGGGGCTTTTGGTGATGGACAAATGACCTGACTGGCTGATTTCATATCACAGACTGATTGCTAGGATATTAAAAGACAAATATATGAGCAAGTATAGCATAATTTTTTATATATTTTTTTTAAATTTCAATCAAATTAATGGTGATCCATTTATTCACCCTTTATAGGTTTGTGAGGTTTGGTGTGAGCCACATCTCTACAAACCATAAATAAATCTTAATACAAAAGAAATACTTGTCTGAATTTAATATGAATTGTGTGGTAATTTTATTCACCTTATATTAGGGCTCCATCATTACTATCAAGTAATTAAAACTAATTATTTTTTAATGACTCATCAACACATTACTTTGGTTAATTAGAAATTATAAGTTATTAGATTTGTATTGGGATATATGCTTGAGTTCTTTTACGTATTAATGTTGCACGACTTTAGGAGCGCAATATTTATGCGCAAAAGAACGAGTGCATATATCCCAGTATAAATCTAATAACCTTTTTATTACATACATATTTTTAAATTAGAGAGAATAAAATAGGTTGTAACATTTACTTTTCAACAAAAACATTTATTTGAAACAAACATATTGTCATTAAATAATGGGAATTTTCACAATGAAATCAACATTGTTTAAATCACGTGATATACTTTCTCTGACATGAACAGAAAAGTGCACCAATCAAGAACAAGTATACAGTACATACCCAATATGACTTTACTACAAGTCAATATGGGCGAATATTTCAAAGAATTATATTTTTTAATAATTCATATTTTCATTTGAAATTTTAACTGGCGTTGTTTAACAAGTACCGCTAGCAATTTATAAACTTAATCTGCCTTGGTTGGACTAAAACCTTGTTGATAAACTTAATGATATATATTGGTATGTGTTTCGGTGAATTCCAGTTTTTAGTATTCATGTTATTTCCAAAAAACCTGGTTGACCGAATATAAAAGTTGAGTAGTGTAGATTTCTTGATTTATTTCACCCAGAAGATAGATAAGACTCCGGTACCGCAATGAAATATTCCTGTTCCGATGAAAGAAACATTGGAAATTAAGAACTATGCCCTTACAGTGTGATCAAATTGCATTTACACAGGGTTTCCCCCAGAATATGGTGAAGGCATGTTGTTCTGACATTACATTTACCAAACTGGGCTTGAAAAAAATAGTGCCTATTAATGGCAAAATGGCAAAATAACATACTCTTATGATTTTGGTGCAAAAGGAACAAGAATCATTATTTAGAAAATCTTAAGGCATGTTGCTCTGATGAAGGCATGTTGTTTTTCCTTTCTTTGCCAGGAAGGCATGTTGCATGCGACATGCCTTATGATCCTGGGGGAAACCCTGATTTACATATGTTAAGCCTGCCTCATGCTGCCCTAGAATAACCAGAACAAGCAGATTCAAATAATCATATCCACTGCCTTAATGACTGCTCAAGAGCAAAAAACGTTATCTACTGTATCTGCTCTTGCTCCATACACATTACTAGTGATCTTGGTGCGGCATTCTAGAATAGTTTAAGAGGAGTTGGTGACAACAACTATAGAGCCATTTACTACAACATGTGACCCCTGTGGCCAAATATGACCCCAGGAGCCCCATTTGAACCAACTTGTTCAAGGACAATAATATTATACTACATGCAAAATATTAGACCACCAGCCCTTGTAGTTTGAGACAATAAATGTTTTTTAAAGATTTTCCTATAAATAAACTATGTAGAACTATGACCCCAGGGCATAGTCAGATTTTACCACTGGGTCACCATTTTAACAAACTTGGTAGAGGACCTCAAGCTTATGCTATATGCATAATATGAGAGCTTTGTGATTTCAGAGAAAAAGAATTTTCAAAGTTTTTTCTTATACACTTCTATTAAAATTAGAATAGAACGATCATTATTAGTCAATTTAAAGTTGGAACCCTTGAACCTCACGTTAAGCCAGATGTACCCCACTTTAATAGTTAAGCTTTGATTACAACATTACAGTAAGCCCTACTATTCAAGCTACACAAAATAAACTTACCGATGGAACGCCAGCATACTCCACTGTCACTGTAGCAGCGTTGGCATTGGTTAATCTACTTCCACTAATTGTGATTGGATTACCACCACTTTTTCGAGGGGAAAAAAGAGAGTTTTTAACATTATTATCAAAATATTAAGATGACACAAACTGTACTGTTGACTGTTCTGTAACTTTTAATGTTGATGGAGATGTCATTGTAAAATTAAAACTAAAACTGGTAAGTGTATATAAAACAAAATAAGAGGCTCAAGGACAACAGATATTTAGACAATACATACAATACTATTTGTCATAGATGATTTATTGGCTTTCAAATAACAGTGAGCGGTTTTGCAACATGTGTGGAACTAATCAGATTGTTTGTTTGTTTGTATGATGTTTTGCGTCATTTTCAACACATGTAAGGTTATATATGACGGTCGATTTTTTGTGGTGGAGGCAGACCACCCACTTTTCCTGGGTAGAACCTGTCTGTACACCTCCCGTCATCCGTAAGAATCGACACTTCCTCACTTACAAGTCGAGCTCCCAGTGGGATTTGAAATACTAGTGTTAGTTGGAAAGTGAACAATAAACGCATGAGGACTATTTATAGCAATATAAGTCCCCAACTGGCAAGCACTTTTGTTTGCAGCAATACGTTTGGTATTAGCAGGAGCAAGTTACTGAAACCAAAATCTGTTTGTTTTAAAAGTATGAATGAATGAATGGTGTTTTACGGCACGCCGACACACAAATAGGTCATATTGTGCGTAAAAACTGACGAAAGATGAAGAAATGAAGGATTAATTAAAAATTAATGTAAATATATCAAGATAAAACTATTAAAAAATAAGGGATGATATGGTAGTAATATAAACTATATATGTAAATAAACAAATGCCCGAAAACGGGTATATAAAAAAGTAATTATATACAAGAACATAGGTTTTATTAAGGGCCATAATATTAATCCTGCCATTTTTTATTTTCAAAGCCATATTGGCACTCGACCAGTATTTACATGTCAGTCACCTTAACATAACAAGAGGTCAATGACCTTGAAGCTCTACTGATTGATTTTGATTTCAGGAAGTAGTCGCTACAAACTTGTTTTTTTGAAAATTTATTTTTAGCTGTGGTGGCCATCTTGAATTTCCGGCCGACCTGAAATTTTGCTAGGATCATTTAGACATCAAGAGCAACATTCCTGTGAAGTTTCATGAAAATCCGTCAAGTAGTTTCAGAGGGGTAGTCGCTACAAGTTTTCATTATATAACTCTATGTAAACAAAGATGGCCACTGACAGCCATGTTTAACATTGAATCAAAATAATGTTCGACTCGGATAACCATCATGTCATGCTGATCATTTTAGAAAAAGTCCCATATCAATATCTCTTATAGTTTTCAAGAAGTAGTCGCTACAAACTTATTTTTTTAAAATCTATTTTTAACTGTGGCAGCCATCTTGAATTTCTGGCCGATCTGAAATTTTGCTAGGATCAATTAGACATTAAGAGCAACATTCCTGTAAAGTTTCATGAAAATCTGCCAAGTAGTTTCAGAGGAGTAGTCGCTACAAGTTTTTACTATATAACTCTATGTAAACAAAGATGGCCGCTGGGAGCCACGTTTAACGTCGAATCAAAACGATTTTTGATAAGGACCAACATCATGTCATGTTGATCATTTTAGAAAAAGTCCCATATCAATATCACTTATAGTTTTCAAGAAGTAGTCGCTACAAACTTGCATGAAAATCTATTTTTAGCCATGGCGGCCATCTTGAATTTCCGGCCGACCTGAAATTTGCTAGGATCAATTAGACATCAAGAGCAACATTTCTGTGAAGTTTCATGAAAATCCGTCAAGTAGTTTCAGAGGAGTAGTCGCTACAAGTTTTCATTATATAACTCTATGTAAACAAAGATGGCCACTGGCAGCCATGTTTAATGTTGAATCAAAATAATGTTCGACTCGGATAACCATCATGTCATGCTGATTATTTTAGAAAAAGTCCCATATCAATATCACTTATAGTTTTCAAGACGTAGTCGCTACAAACTTATTTTTTAAAAATCTATTTTTAACTGTGGCAGCCATTTAATTTCTGGCCGATCTGAAATTTTGCTAGGATCAATTAGACATTAAGAGCAACATTCCTGTAAAGTTTCATGAAAATCTGCCAAGTAGTTTTAGAGGAGTAGTCGCTACAAGTTTTTACTATATGACTCTTATGTAAACAAAGATGTCCGCTGGCAGCCACGTTTAACGTCGAATCAAAACAATTTTTGATAAGGACCAACATCATGTCATGCTGATCATTTTAGAAAAAGTCCCATATCAACATTTTTGTGAAGTTTCATGAAAATCCGTCAAGTAGTTTCAGAGGAGTAGTCGCTACAAGTTTTCATTATATAACTCTATGTAAACAAAGATGGCCACTGGCAGCCATGTTTAATGTTTAATCAAAATAATGTTCGACTCGGATAACCATCATGTCATGCTGATCATTTTAGAGAAAGTCCCATATCAATATCACTTATAGTTTTCAAGAAGTAGTCGCTACAAACTTGTATTTTGAAAATTTATTTTTAGCCGTGGCGGCCATCTTGAATTTCCGGCCGACCTGAAATTTTGCTAGGATCAATTAGACATCAAGAGCAACATTCCTGTGAAGTTTCATGAAAATCCGTCAAGTAGTTTCAGAGGAGTAGTCGCTACAAGTTTTCATTATATAACTCTATGTAAACAAAGATGGCCGCTGGCAGCCATGTTTAACGTCAAATCAAAACGATTTTCGACAAGGACCAACATCATGTCATGTTGATCATTTTAGAAAAAGTCCCATATCAATATCACTTATAGTTTTCAAGAAGTAGTCGCTACAAACTTGTATTTAAAAAATCTATTTTTAGCTTTGGCGGCCATCTTGGATTTCACATCAACATGAATTTTTGCTAGGATCAACCAGACTTCATGGGCAAAATTTTTGTAAAGTTTTATGAATATCCATCCAGTAGATTCAGAGGAGTAGTCGCTACAAATAAAAGTTAACGGACGGACAGACGGACAGATGGACGGAAAGACGGACGGACGACGCACCACGACATAAGCTCTGCTGATCTCTGATCAGTAGAGCTAAAAATAGATGAATAATTTAAACAGTTTCCTTCAAAATGATCGAAAACCATTTATCTTACATGTCATATAGTAAAAGTATAAAGGGCCATAACACTGCCATCATTTTTTTCGAAATCAACAGAATCAAAACTGACATATATTTGATACCAAACAGCCAGACTGAATACCTTAACTCATTGTGGGACAAAAGTATAAAAGATCAACAACAGCTGTGCCAATATATTCTAGAATTAGACCATACTCCAATTTGACCTGTATTTTAATTTTATAACATATTCTCATCAAACGTTGACAGAGTATCTCGTAAGGTCTTCAAAAGAGCGGAAATCACATCTCTTATATGTCATATTGTTGAAAGTACAAATAGCCCATAACTCTGCCAATAGATTGTGACCAAATTATTGAACTCGGTATTTACTTTTATAGACTGGACATATTCAAAACAAATATGGACTGAATCTCTCATATTCCTTTCTTTAAAAAGAGTGAAAACCAATGTGGGATGGAAGTATAAAAGGCCCATCACTATGCCAATATTTTCTAGAATTAAACCATAATCTAATTTGACCTGTATTTTGATACTAGACATATTCATTGTTTTCTTTAAAATGAGCGGAAACCACTTATAGTTGAAAATATAAAAGGCACGTAACTCTGCCAACTCTTTGTATAATTTGACCATAAACGTGGCCTTTGTTTTGATATTTGACATATTTGCAACAGATATGGACTGAATACCAGTAAGGGACTTATAATTAAAATGTTATACATTAGATAAAAGGTAACCTTTAACTACTTATAAATGGCCGAGTCAAGAACACAAACTCGCTTTGCAGACAAGCTGACTATTGATTAAGCATACTATTTACACAGCTAAGTACAGTCAAACCTGGTCGTACTACCTCCTGTTTCAAGTGCCCACCTGTCATAAGCTACCATCTTGCTATAATCCAATAATAGATTTATTTAAACCTGGTCCATACTATATCAAATCAATCTTTTATTACTCAGCTGTAATATTTTCATCTACAGGAGATTACTACTATCAAAGATCCTTACCTCTTGATTGCTTTTGTCGGTAATATTCCACCAATGACTGGATTTGGAAGAAGACCGTAATTAAGCATCCCAGTGGCAACTGTTGTATTACTATGTGCAAGCAAACTGATTTGTGTTATATTTAACGTTAAACCACTTGGAACAACAAACTGCAGAGTGAAGTTCACACTGAAAAAAATGGAAATACTAGTCAAACGTGATATTATTTTTTAATACACCTGAATACATTTTCAGGCAGTAAAGACATTATACATGAAGCATGAATTTACTAGTCCTGACTCAATAGTTGGAATTGTTTTATTTAATCCATTACAATAAGTAAAACAGGTCAACATAATACACACCTGGTTATACATATTGTACATTAATAAGTTATCAGACAAACTTGGATATTTGGTTTACATTTGTTCCATCTAGAAGTCTATGTAAAACATGTGAGACAAGGGTAGGGCCAAATTTGACACAGGCATCAACATCTAAATAAACTTGGTAGTGAACCACAAGCTTACTCTACATGAAAAATATTCAAACCCTAGCTTTCAGTTTCAGAGAAGGTTTTTTGAATTAAAACCTTTCCTATATAACTCTAGGTAAAATTGTGACCCCGGGGGCAGAGCCAGATGGTGACCCCGGAGTCACCACTTCAAAAAATATAGTAGAGGACTAATGTGCATGATACATGCAATATACAAGAACCCGGTGCCATGTTGTTTCAGAGGACCATGTGGGGCTTAGCCAAATCTGTTCCAAAGGTCACCATCTGAACAAACTTGGTACAGGATCATAGGCTACAGGCAAACAACAACAAAATTGGCAGGGAATTATAAAGATATCATGCATGCAAAATATTAGACCTCTAGAAGACTTGCTTAAGATTTTTCAATATAAATCTATGTAAAGTAAGGTTGGGCCAAACCATTTGAACACACTTGGTAAAGGACAATTATATATGTATATATATATATATATATACGTCTTGTGGATTTGGAAAAGAAGATTTTCTAAGTTTTTCCCTATAAAAGTTTATGTAAAACATATGACTCCTGGAACGGGGCCAAAAGATTGAACCCTTGGACACCATGTGAACAAAATTGGTAAAGGACCATCATTATGCTTATGCTACATGTAAAATATTAGACCTCTATCTCTTACAGTTTCAGAGAAGACACTTTTTTTAAGATTCTCCTATATAGTGGCGCAGATTGGTGAACAAATTGTGCACGTTTAACAAAAGCACCTAACTTTGCACATAGCTAGAAAATACCATTCTAAAAAAGATTTGTCTATGTACTCACATATTTTTTTCCAAATGATTGCCATTTTCAAAATGGCCACCAAATACATAATAATTATTCAAATAAACCCATATGCATTAGGTTTTAACACAATATATTATGGCAATCACAATATATTTTGAAAAATGATAGACAAAGGGTCATGACAGATAATATGGGTATATGTTAAGTTCAAAATGGCTATCGTTTTCAAAATGGCCGCCAAAACATGTTAAAAATAGTAAAACGTGTAATTTATTTAATAGCTTTTGTTAGGAAGTAATTTAAATGTTGAAGTTGTTCATTCAGTTTTCTTGACATAGTATTTTTTTGTCAATATTAATATAAAGAGTGATTTAGAGTTGCCCTATGGTTAAAGGGTTAAGAGATTTACACGTTTCAATCAAATTTCACTTCAGATTGACTCTACGTTTTTCCCAGCCTCTACAATTTCTGAAGGGTACTAAACTAATTGTCTTGTCAGTTCATTATAAAAATTTATAAAAAATATTTATAAAACCCTAAAATACATTCTTTGTAACCCATATTCACAAGACAAAACAAGTAAACAAAACCCAAATGAAAAGACATTTTATGCTAACGGGTTATTTCTGTTGAAACTATATAGAAGCCAAGCAGAAACAATGGAATTGGCTTGAAACCCAATGTGAAGATCATCATGTCATTTCGCGATGAAGCCTTGATATTGGAAATGGAGGCATAAATCTAGAACTATCACTGAAGGTGATGAATACTGCCGCTTTTTCATTCCAAAGGCCATAATTCTGTAATAAATTAGGCAATCAACCAAGGGGGATGTAGAGGGACATAAGGTCATCAGTTGTTATGAGTATATGAAGTTTGGGAACAACCCATTCAAAACTGTTGGAGAAATGCTAGTAATAAAAAAAGGGTTACACGACGAGATGGGACAGGACAAAAATTGTGAATCTCCTATATGGAGGAAATAAAGAATATTATTATTATTATTGTTATGCGATGCAACGTTATGGCCCCCACTTCACTTTGTGAAAGCCGGGGAAAACTATCGGAGTCTACTTTGAAGACTTTAGACTGACACTGCAGATTCCTTTCTGAAATAAACACATGTATCAGGGAATGCCCATCAAATGATTATCATAATTATGATATGCCTGGCTTACAATTATTTCACTGAGAGTGCAAGCAAGGCATACCTAACAATGAGTATTGCCCATCAAGTAGTTTCAGAGAAGTAGTCGCTACAAGTTTTTCCTATATAACTCTATGTAAACAAAGATGGCTGCTGGTGGCCATCTTTGACATCCAATCAAAAGGAACCTTGGTTGGGACCATGCAACTATATGTCGTGGCAGTCATTTTCGTAAAGGTTCCAAATCAATATCACTTATAGTTTTTGAGAAGTAGTCACTACAAAATCGTATTTTTAAAATCTATTTTTAGCCGTGGCGGCCATGTTGAATTTATGACCAACCTGATTTTTTGCTAGGATCAACTAGACATCAAGAGCAACATTCCTGTGAAGTTTCATGAACATCCATTGTTGTTTCAGAGGAGTAGTCACTACAAATTTTTCCTATATAACTGTTAACAAAGCGCTGGCGGCCATGTCTGACATCAAATTGAAATGAACCTTGGTTAGGACCAAGTACATTTCAAACCAGTCATTTTGGTAAAGGTTCCAATTCAATATCACTTACGGTTTTTGAGAAGTAGACGCCACAAAGTCGCATTTTTTAAATCTATTTTTAGCAGTGGCGGCCATCTTGAATTTCCTGCCAACCTGAACTTCTGCTAGGATCAACTAGACATCAAGAGCAACATTCCTGTGAAGTTTCATGAAAATCCGTTTGTAAAAAAAGTTGCATCCCGGACAAGCCTATTTCTGTAACTTTTACAGCCTGGACAAGCCTATTTCTGACCTTTAACCTCCAACTGTGACCTTGACCTTTGAGCTACGGACCTGCGTCTTGCGCGTGACACGCCATCTCATTATGGTGAACATTTGTGCCAAATTATTTCAAAATCCCACGATGCATGACAAAGTTACGGTCCGGACAGAAAGATGACAGACGGACCGGTAGGGGACTAATAACTGCTCAACAAATAGGTAAATAATGCAAAGCATGACAGGTTGTGGTAACTGAGCTTACAGACAACATATCCAAGTCGCTCTTGAAACAGCTACACCAGAACATGTTTTCTTTCCCTAGTGATCACCAACTTACAACATATTCTATCAATTGCTTTCTCTTCTCGCATGTATATGTATCATATCAGGTAGGATTAACAACAAATTAGAGTGTCTCACCAGCCCTTTCTTGCTCTGGAAAACTTATCTGGATTTTAATCAGACTACGAGCTGCCTTAAAATCCCTTATTATGCTTGCAAAACATTTAGTTAGTTTGTTTGGCAAATACTTTTACACATTGCTGAATGTCACCTGAAGAAAGTTAAGTAGGGTATACATCATTCATAATTATATCTGACAGCATGACAGCCATAATGCAAAACAAAGCAGAGCTCTGGTTACCTGGCTGAGCAATCGGCTGCGATAGTATATATATATATTTATACTACACACATTCAATGAAACACAGACGAAGATGTGTTGTTTATCGGATAAAGAGAGTAGGATGCAGACTGATCTCCATCCATTCACGAAGAGGTTGATACAATGCATGTATTGCATGTGGCAGATTATGCCAATCAATATTTCACTAAACTTAATGATTTATATAGTAGACATAGATGTTATAGAATATTTTATAGAAATGTTACACTAAATAGTAAATACAGTTAGATGAGCAATGGTAGGTTATCAATTTAGGTGCTTCGTTGCACATTGTATGGCTTAATCGTTAGGTCCAATAAAGCCGCCTACTGTTTGGGGCGCTTGTTTCAGCCAAGTTTTTTTTTTAATTTTCTCACAAAATTCAACTTTAAACTGAGTAAGTTGTATATCAGTGAAACAGACATTTTTATTGGCAAATAAAAATACCTTAGTTTTCAAAATCGGTTGAGAAATAAAAATTTGTCTTGCAAAAAAATGTTTTTGATAGCACATTTTCAATGCAAAATTCTACTGCATATACTTCGAAGAGTATTTTTTTTATAAAATTTTATCCAAAAACGGTTTTAAATTGTTGCATATTTGTAAATTAAGACACCCTGAACATTTTATAGTAAAATATGAAGACTAATTATAATTGACTTTTTTTTTTAATTTTCTGCTGCCCCACCAACAAGGAATTTACATGGCAACTCCTCAAAAATTCATTTGGGCTGTAAAATATTTATTTCTCAATTGATTTTAAAAACTAGGTATTTTTATTTACCATTAAAAATACCAGTTGTAATGATAGATAATTGATGTATGTATTATTTAAATTGCTCAAGCTACTGCAGAAAAACCTTTGGCTGAAACAAGTGCCCTGAACAATAGTTGCTTTTCACATTCTTGCCAGATGTAATGAAATAGTTTCATTTGCTGAAAGAGGAAAAATATTTGCTTGGAAAATCTGGAAATACTATGTTTAGGTTGCATTAACTTTCTAATACCAAAAGTTGTTCTTCTTGTAAAATGTGTTGTATTTATGTATGACAGAGCAAGTGCATGCCTTTAGGTCCATCCCTAAAATGTCTACAATGTTGACTGGGCTTGGAAGAGGGTATGTTAGAGTCATGCTTCATAACACTGCCACAGGCATCAGCATTTTCTTAAATGTGGATGTGAAAGACACAAGTGTGTGGCAAATGATGCGTTAAAGTAGGAATGACTGTAATTAACCCTTAGACTGCTAAGGGCGACTACAATATCCTTTGCATCCATTGTACACCCAGATCAGCCGCTGATCAGGGTTTACAATGTCCGGTTGCTCATCAGTCATTTCTAAACACCCCTTTGTAACATATATGGGATAGTCTAAATTTAAAGAAAGGACAGTCCATTATACATTCATAGGGGGCTAAGGGTTAAGAAACAAAGTACTCTTTAGATCACAGATCAGTAAGATTATTGTCTGGGGAGCTTGATTCAGCCAAAGGTTTTTTTCTGCAGTAACTTTAGCAATTTAAATAATACATAAATCAGTTATATATCATTAGAACTAGAATTTTAGTGGTAAATAAAACTACTTTACTTTTGAAAATCGGCTGAGAAATAAATATTTTACAACCAAAATGATTTTTTGATGAGGCTTTTCCTATGTAAATTTCTTGTTGATGGGACAGCAGAAAATTAAGAAATTTCAAATAACTTCAGTTTAAGGCTTCATTTTATGCTATAAAACTTTCAGGGTGTCTTAATTTACTAAAATCCAACAATTTAAAACCATTTTTGGATAACAATTTTAAAAAAAATATATCAATTTTTTCATGCACCAGAATTTTGCATTGAAAATGACCCATCAAAAACGCAAGAAATTTTTATTTCTCAACTGATTTTGAAAACTAAGGCATTTTTACTTACCACTAAAAATGTCTGTGTCACTGATATACAACTTATTTAGGTACTAGATGAATTTTGTCTGAAAAGTCAAAAAAGACTTTGGCTGAAACAAGTGCACCAAACAATAGTTCAAATGTATTGGTAGCTCTAATATTGAAAATAGTCAACTGATACGAATCATATGACCAGTTATTACATTTGTGTCTTTTATTATAACCCGCGGCACCCTGTTAGTTTTGCTACTTCATATGCATGTTTTTAAAATCAGTATTAATAATTATGTAAATAGTTCAAAGCAAATTAGTTTTACATATTGCTAATTGGAGAATACATTGCATCAGTAATATATTAAAACCTGTAGTAGAATAACCATAAACAATTTAAAAAAATAAAATTGTATTGAACTATATGCAAGCAGTTTTAAAGTCAAAATGATATTGGATTAATAAATCTAAGAAATAATTTGGATGCTTAATAAATAATTCAAGATTGTCGTGTGTCCCTTTAACGGTGTTTACCAAGTCACTGAATGTATATTTAGAGTTATTATAAACTATTATTGAGTGTTCTGAACAACTTGGAAAAAGGTGAAAGAATTATCAAAATCGGATGATAAACATATAGGATGTGACAATTTGAAGGTTGTTCTAAAACAGATAAAAGAGCTACCATTTTGAGAACTATGATGTCATGGTTCCAAATTACCATATTTGGAATGTTGACAAATATCAATCATTTAAAGTAAAGAAAATCACTGCAAATGAATGCAAAATCCTTTACTGGTCACTGACATTAAATATAAATATTTTGCATATATTTTTTTCATGTAAATCAGTAAATTTAAATATTTATAAATATTCCACATATTGTACTTTAGAACTGTGATGTCATAGATCTCAACATGGTGGCTTCCATATCCATTTCAGCAGAACTTTCAAATGATCATATCTTCTATGTTTATCATCCGATTTTGATAATTATTTATTAAGGGTGTACAGACCCAGTTGCGTTCAAGTACCCCAAAAATGCATTCCGTTCTCATTTCATTTGTTAAATGTATTTTTTAAAAATGCAAGCAAATTATTTGTATTCTTGGATGCATTCATTCAGCGTTTATAAACGAATGTGCCTTCATTTAAATGCACGGAACGAACGCAACATAATGTGTGCGTTTAAATGCACAAATGGAGAAAATGCATTTGCGTTCTTTCAGCGTTTACCAATCGCAACATCTCTCAAGATTAAATTACGCATGGTACATGTATCTAGCCATGCGATTTATATCACGAGTCGACGACAGGTTTATGTGATCATATTTAAGAATGGTTTTTTTTGTTGACATTATTTTGTGGTGCACATGATGATTACCGGTATTCTGCTTTCTTCCAAGTTTATGTTAGTTTCAAAAATGTAACATACATAACACTATATAAAGATATACAGTCTGTTTTTTATCAACATGAATTATTTGAAGTTTGTGCTACACAATAAATAAAATTATTCTCATTTTGAATCAGTAAAAATTAAAGTAAATGTGTAATCGTGCTTCTCCATTTAGTTTCGTTTCTGCATTTAGCATTTTAAACAAGAGGTAAATGACCTTGAAAGAGGCTTGATCAACATTCCTGTGAAGTTTCATGAAAATCTGTCGAGTAGTTTCAGAGGAGTAGTCACTATCCGGTCTTTACTATATAATTCTATGTAAACAAAGATGGCCACTGGCAGCCATGTTTAATGTTGAACTAACCAGGACCAACATCACGTCATGCTGATCATTTTAGAAAAAGTCCCATATCAATATCACTTATAGTTTTCAAGAAGTAGGCTACAAACTTGTGTTTTTTTAATCTATTTTTAGCCGTGGCGGCCACCTTGAATTTTCGGCAGACATGATATTTTGCTAGGTTCAACTAGACATTAAGTGCAACATTCCTGTGAAGTTTCAAGAAAACCTGTAAAGTAGTTTCAGAGAAGTAGTCGCTACAACTTTCTTTACTGTATAACTCTCGTAAACAAAGAAGACTACTGGCAGCCATGTTTAACGTTGAATCAAAATGATTTTCTACAAGGATCAACACCATGTCATGCTGATCATCTTAGAAAAGACCCATATCAATATCGCTTATAGTTTTCATAACAAGAAATCCGTGGATTCACATGTCTCGCCCAATGGGGGCTGGACGTAAAAATAAAAACGTCAATGGTGCTTAAATGAAAGTTTGTAAACATTTTAGTAACTAAAAACAACGGAGTTTGCCAGTTGCTTTTGCTGAGATGACATCTAAGTGCATTCTATTAAAAACAAGAGGCCCAAGAGGGCCTGTGGATGCTCTACTTGCTAAAACTGCTCTTATATCAAGGGTTGTCGACATAAAATTCCCATCATTTTTTTTTTAAAACATTGCAAAAACAACTGGGATAGGATGGCCTTAGATCGCTCACCTGGTAATCATGGGCATTAAGTCTGCTGTGTCTAGTCTGGCATGGGTATTTTTTAATTTGTCCCACTTCTTCTTATAAAATGGGTGGGGGGTTATATTAACATTCTAAACAAATATGGTATAGATCAGATAAAACATGAAGTAACTACAGATTTAACAAAGGAAAATACAATATAGCATTTTTCAACAAATCAAAGGCCATAACCTGTCGTTACTAACAATATCTAACTGGTTTTCAAACTTGTCCAAGATTTTATTGATATTCCACGCTTTGCATAACTAGACATCATACTGAGGCTTCCTGCCAAATTTTGTAGAAATCCAACAAGCCGTTTAGGAGGAGTAGCGCCAACAAAGAAATGTCGAAGTGCCGTAACTCAGCGAACTGGAACAAAAGCGCAATATGCACAACTAGACATCTAACCGATGCTTCCTGCCAAGTTTCGTCGAAATCCAACAAGGCCTTTAGGAGGAGTAGCGCCGACAAGAATTTTAAAAGTAAAAATGTCAAGGGGCTGTAACTCCATCAAAAATCAACGAATCGAAAAAAAACACAATAGGCACAACTAGAAATCATAGCAATGCTTCCTGCTAACATGGCGTTAACACCAAAAATAATGTAATAAACAATTCAAAAAAAAAAATTCAAAAAAATTAATTAATTTGAAGATAAAAATTATAAGGTTATCTGCCCTTTGCTTGGAGGGTCAAGGTCACTTCCACATTTGCCTTGTCACATTGCTATGTACCACTCAAGATACAGCTATAATCAAAATTTTAAAGGTCTAGTGCATACAGTTTGTGAAAAAGTGACCTAAACGCAAAAGTTGAACCTAAAAATTATTAAGTTATCTGCCCTTTGCTTGGAGGGTCAAGGTCACTTCCACATTTGCTTTGTCACGTTGCGATGTACCACCCAAGATACAACTATAAGAAAAGTTTGAAAGGTCTAGTGCATACAGTTTGTGAAAAAGTGACCTAAACACCAAAGTTGAAGGTAAAAATATAAGGTTATCTGCCCTTGCTTGGAGGTCAAGGTCACTTCCACATCTGCTTTATCACGTTGTGATGTAACACTCAAGATACAACTATAAGTACAATTTTAAAGGTCTAGTGCATACAGTTTGTGAAAAAAGTGACCTAAACGCAAAAGTTGAACCTAAAAATTATTAAGTTATCTGCCCTTTGCTTGGACGGTCAAGGTCACTTCCACATTTGCTTTGTCACGTTGCCAGGTACCACATAAGATACAACTATAAGCAAAGTTTGAAAGGTCTAGTGCATACAGTTTGTGAGAAAGTGACCTAAACGCAAAAGTTGAACCTAAAAATTAGTAAGTTATCTGCCCTTTGCTTGGAGGGTCAAGGTCACTTCCACATTTGCTTTGTCACGTTGCGATGTACCACCAATGATACAACTATAAGCAAAGTTTGAAAGGTCTAGTGCATACAGTTTGTGAGAAAATGACCTAAACGCAAAACTTGAACCTAAAAATTACTAAGTTATCTGCCCTTTCCTTTGCGCCACCGCTGCCACCGCCGCTACGGCCGCCACCGCGGTAAAGCAACACCTATGTCTCTTTTTTTCTTCGAAAAGGCGAGACAAAAATTAGTCGCTTCAAATTTGTTTTTTAAAAACCTATTGTTAGCTGTGGTGGCCTTCTTCAATTCCCGGCCGACCTGAAACCTTGCTAGGATCAACTAGACATCAAGAGCAACATTCCTGTGAAGTTTCCTTTAAATCCATCAAGTAGTTTCAGAGGAGTTGTCGCTACAAGTTTTTTTTATATTACTCTATGTAAACAAAGATGGCCACCAGCGGCCATGTTTAATGCAGAATCAAAATAATTTTTGACAAGGATCAACAACATGTCATGCTGATCATTTTAGAAAAAGTCCCATATCAATATAGTTTTCAAGAAGTAGTCGCTACAAACTTCCTTTTCAAAAACGTATTTTTAGCTGTGGCAGCCATCTTAAATTTCTGGCCGACCTTAAATTTTGCTAGGATCAATTAGACACCAAGAGCAACATTCCTGTGAAGTTTCATGAAAATCCGTCAAGTAGTTTCAGAGGAGTAGTCGCTACAATTGTTTAGTATATAACTCTATGTAAACAAAGATGGCCGCTGCAGCCATGTTTAACGCTGAATCAAATCAATTTTTGACAAGGACCAACATCATGTCATGCTGATCATTTTAGAAAAAGTCCCATATCAATATCACTTATAGTTTTCAAGAAGTAGGTGCTACAAACTTGTTTTATAAATTTCTATTTTTAGCTTTGGCGGCCATCTTGGACTTCACATCAATGTGCTAGGATCAACTAGACATCATGTGCAACATTCCTGTGAAGTTTAATGAAAATCCATCCAGTAGTTTCAGAGGAGTAGTTGCCGCAAAAAAAGTTTACGGACAGACGGACGACGGACACCACACCGCGGCATAAGCTCTGCTGATCTCTGATCAGTAGAGCTAAAAATGAACGTTAATGCATTTTTTAAAATGATAAACTCTGAAAACGAACACAACGAACAAAACGAACGCAAATGTATTTTTAAAATATAGATTGTATAACGTTCATTCTGCGTTCGTTCTGCGTTCATTTTCTATTCATTCGGCGTTCGTTCTACAATTATTTGGGGGTACTTCATAGACACATTTTTGGAGTTTTTGGATTTGGAAAATGGCGGCCATTATGAAGAAAACATAAGACCCAGATTTTATTGCATGTTTCATTGTCTATCAATGTCCTGAATTGGGTGTTTTTACAATAACAACTTTTGATGAAACCAATTAATTATGGGCTTCTTTAATTCTTTATGGAATATTTGGTGGCCATTTTGAAAATGGCAGCCAAAAATGTCTAGTCGAGTAGTCTAGCTATGAGACAACAACAAGTCTGGTGCTTTTGTCACGAAATGCATAATTGTTCCAATACATGTCACAAATCTGCTCAGCTAATATAACTTTATGACAAACTTTTATCCCAGGGGGCAGGTCCAGATTTTACTCCCAGGTCATCAGTTGAACAAACTTGATAGGGAACCATAAACTTATACTAAATGCAAAATATTAGATTTCTTGCTCTTGTAGTTTCTGAGATTTTTTAAAGATTATCCTTATAACTCGTAACTTGTAAAAGTTTAACTCCGGGGGCTGGGCCAGATTTAATTACAGGGTCACCATTTAAACAAACTTGAATGAGGATCATTAGCTTATGCTACCTATGTAACCTATAAGATTCCTATGCCTTGTGGTTTCCGAGATGTTTTAAGTTTTTTCCTTTTATGTCCATTTAAACCATGGGATTCTGGGGTGGGACCAAATTTGCCCGAGGGTCACCATTTAAACAAATTTGATAGGATACCATAAGCTCATGCTGCATACAACATATTAAACCTGTATCTCTTGCAGTTTCAGAGAAGATTTTTAAAGACTTCCCTATACAACACTATATAAAATTGGCCTGATTTGAATCTATGGTCATCATTTTAACAAACCTGGCAGAGGACCATGCATAATATGACCTCTAGCTCTTGTAGCTCCAGTTGAGAAGATTTTTATAATGACTGTCCTATATAATTATATGTAACTGGTAATCTCCAGGGCCAGTAGAGCTAAATATGATTATAATTATTTCTGAAGCTACATAATCACCTCTCTAATTTGGCATCAAATCCAAGTTTTGGTAATACTTCTGCATTTGTAATTATTAATGTGCCAAACTTTACGTTCACTTCTCTGTTACCAACACCCAGATGTTCACCAACTATTGTTACCCTGGTACCTCCTGCCAGTGGTCCGGAGGTTGGATACATGCCCGTAATTGATACAGTCTGGAAAAATATAAAAACATTATAACTTGACATACTATATACATTATTAGTTCACAGTAGGTGGACATATTTAAACAAGTTTTATTACATAACAATTTCAATATGTTTAACTTTCACGACTTAAACATCATCAATAAGGGGCATTTACATTTACTCATATCTAAGGAAATGTTGCAAAAGTGTGGAAATAAATATGTCAGTTAATATTTTGTTACCAGTAATTCAACTTGAATGATTATATATACTCCAACATGTTTGAATTGTTCTTCAGAAATTAAATATTTTAATAAATCCAAAAGTACAGCAATAATAGGCTCAGTGGCCTCAAGGTGATCCCCTGAGTGTAACAGTTTATATGGATCTTGAAGGTATGAACCTGGGTTTGGCAAAACATGTGACAGTTAAATCACTATATACGAGGGATGTTCAATAAGTTCATAGACTTTTTCTGTAATTAAAAAAATAATGTACAAGTATGAAAACTAGAACTATCACCGAAGGTGATAAATACCCCTGCAAACATATTTTTAGTAATATCAAGGGCAATAACTCTGCATGACATTGATTGAGCCACACCAAAATTGTGTCACCTTCATGTTTATCATGTACACAAAGTTATAATTCAATATCTTCCAGACTGTAAAAGTAGTTCACTCCACAAGAGTGCATATGCTGAATAAAGCAATGTTTACTACGTGCAAAGGCAATACATCTGCATGGAATTTAATGAGACACACTAAAATTGTGTCACGCATATCTACACTTCATGATGATCATGTACACAAAGTTTCAATTAAATATATTAATAACTTTTGAAGTAGTTTGCTCCACAGTATTGCATATGCTGAATAGCAATTTCGGCTAAGTTCAAGAGCAATAACTCTGCATGGCATTCACTGAGCCTTAGAAAGATTGTGTCACGCACATATACACTTCATTTTGATCATGTATACAAAGTTTCAATTTTATATCTTGAAAACTGTAGAAGTAGTTTGCTCCACAAGATTGCACATAGCAATTAAATTTTGACTATGTTCAAGAGCAATAAGTCTGCATGGAATTGACCGAGACGAACCAAAATTGTGTCACGCACATCTTCACTTCATTTTAATCATGTATACAAAGTTTCAATTCAATATCTTGAAAACTGTAGCAGAAGTTTTCTCCATAATATTGCATATGCTGAATATAGCAACTTTGCCTAAGTGCAAGGGAAATAACTCTGCATGGAGTTAAGTGAGACACACCAAAATGGTGTCACGCACATTTTTACTTCATGTTGATCGTGTATACAAAGTTCTGATTGAATATCTTGATAACTGTAAAAGTAGTTCGCTCCACAATTTTGCATATGCTGAATACAGCAATTTTGACTAAGTGCAAGGACAATAACTCGGCATAAAATTGAGCAAGCCACACCCAAATTATGTCACACACATCTACACATCATCTTGATCATGTATATAAAGTTTCAATTCAATATCTTGAAAACTGTAAAAGAAGTTAGCTCCACAAGATTGCGTATGCTGAATGTAGCAATTTTGACTAAGTGCAAGGGCAATAACTATGCATGGAATTGAGCGAGCCACACCAAAATTGTGTCACGCACATCTTTTTTTCATGTTGATCTCTTATGCAAAGTTTCATTTCCATCTGTTGAAAACGGTAGAAGTAGTTCGCTCCACAAGATTCAACTGCCCGACAGACCAACCAAGCAACCGACCGACCGACAGAATTTTTGACTCAGTGCAAAGGCAATAACTCTGCATGGAATTGAGCGAAAATCTACACGTCATGTTGATCATGTATGCAAAGTTTCAATTTCATATCTGAAAATGGTAGAAGTAGTTCGCTCCACAAGCTTCAACAGACCGACAGACCTAAAGACCGCAAGCCACCGTGACTCCTATATACCCCCTCTCAAACTTTGTTTGCAGGGGTATAAAGAAAACCATCATGTTAAAGATTAATGTATTTTCACTATGTGTAAGAATTGACCAAAACAACACAGAAATATGTTAATAAAAATAAAACAAAATCGAGTTTCGAATGGGGGGTGGGGGTGTTGGGAGGAGTGGGCAACAATATGTGTAAGAGGCTATGTAAGAATTTACTAAAACAACACAGAAATATGTAAAAAAATAAAAAAATATGCCAGTTTCAAGTGGTGGGGGGTGGGGGTAGGGGAGGTGGAGGGGAGGGGCAACATGTGTAAGAATGACAAAAGCAACAGAGAAATATGCAAAAACAAATGAGTTTCGAGTGGGGGAGGGGGAGGGGGAGAGGCAGGGGGTGGGGGAGGGAGCAACATATATTTGTGTAAGAAGCTATGTGTCAGAACAGAGAAATATGTGTAAGAATTGACTAAAACAACATAGAAATATGTAAAAAAAAAAAAAGTGGAGTGGGGGGTGGAGGGAGTGGTGGCGTGGGGTGGAGGAGGGAGCCCATGCCCCAATATGGGTGAAGTATGAATAAGATGCATAATGCTATAAGAAATCCCAAACCAAAATTATAGATATATACAGTACAGCTCACGCGAAACACACACTTCACTCGATTCGCCAAGTTTGGTCGTATCGAGTTTCGCGCGAATCTACGCGGAGTCAGTGTTTGTACTCGGCTAATTCACGCGGCGAAAGTACGCTATTGCCAAGTGATAGCCACTCCGAGTTACTCCGCGTAGAATCCAATTAAGCAAAAGTGCACACCTGTGAACTCTGCGTACCTCGGCGTGAAGGATGCCGCGTATCTCGGCGTAAAATTTAATTAACTGTAATTTTCCTTCGACGTCGGCCATTTCTTTTAGAATCGAATAGAATATTTCCAATCACAGGCCACCAAGTACATGTATGTAATGCAATAAACATAGGCACGCGCACACAACAAATGCTTGATTGTGACGGGGAGTAATAATCAAATTATGAAGCAACATTATATTGATAAAAACAAGAAGAGGTCTACCAATTACATGCACAAGATGTGTAAACCTTTAAAATGACCTTGCTGTTTAATTGAATTAAATTGGAATATATAGTCGCACCGACTTTATATATATATTCCAATTTAATTCAATTAAAATACGTAATTTAGATAATGTAAACTGTTTTACACTTAAATTGCCCAACCATTTGTATTTCACCAAAAGCCTTGAAATTAACGCAGTTATCGGAATTGGCAATTCAGTGCAATATATTGCTCTCTAAACATATTACAACTTTCTTTTCAGGTAAAAGTTTGATCAGCAAATAGATTTATATCGGTGCACAAGTTCGTACATCATGTCATGTACATGTTTCTGTTGATTATGTGCAGAATAGTACCGGAGATAACGAAAAGCAAGTGCAATCAGATTAATTTCATTACCTATTGTATACCCGCGTGCCCGCTATGAGTATGGCATAGATCAATACACACGTTTTATATTTAATATTCAAGTATAGCAGTCTAGATAAAAGTGTATAGACATATTCAACTGCAAGTTACATGTAAAAATATTCAGGCTTATTTCAGTTTTACTTTTGTTAAATTTGTGAATAAGGGAATTCGCCAGGGCGATGTCTTTAGACCTATTTAATTACTTTTGGAATATGTAAATCGCGTAAGATGTTGCTTGGTATAACTTAATGGACGCAGTATCCAACTCGTTTAATAAATTCAATATTAACAAGGCACTCGTGTAAGATCATTATATATTAAACATTGATAAGGAAAAAAAACAATAGATGCAGGTAGTCACAATTGTAAAAAACTTCATGGATTACGGAAATCAACGAGATCCCTTTCCCTATGAATTGAATTTATTGAACAATTTGGATAAAATTCTCGCATAGCCTCACATCATATAATTTTATCCAACTCGTTTGATAAATTCAATATTAATCAGGCACTCGTGTAAGATCATTATTAAACATCGATAAGAACCAATAGATGCAGGTAGACACTATTGAAAAAAAAAGTCCCCCTCCGACTAAAACTACAATTTAATTTTAATTACTTTTGGAATATGTAAATCGCGTAAAATGCTGCTTGGTATAACTTAATGGACGCAGTATCCAACTCGATTTATCGAGTTGATAAATCGATATTAATCAGGCACTCGTGTAAGATCATTATTAAACATCGATAAGAAAAAACCCAATAGATGCAGGTAGACACAATTGTAAAAAAAAAGTCACCCTCCCACTAAAACTACGATTTAATTTGTGAATAGAGGATTCGCCAGGGCGATGTCTTTAGACCAATTTAATTACTTTTGTAAATCGCGTAAGATGCTGCATGGTATAACTTAATGGACACAGTCCTCCTCAGTTATTAAGAAAAATATAATGAAACCTTTTCCGACGTTCTGAAAAAGCCGCTCGTGCGGATTTGGTGCTTCTTGTCGACGTCGTACTGAACCAGAAGCAAGTATCTTCCTTGTTTAGTAGCTCTGTTATTGTTAATAGTAACAGTATTCACAATATCACAAATAAAACATGCTTGTATATTAAAACATGAGGATGAGTGATCACAAACCAAGAATGATGTAGATGTTGCCATATATTGACTAGACTACACCATATGAATCAGAAGGAATGAGTTATGCTCCCAAAACTGGCTGCGAGTCTGGGATGACAGTAGGGTGTATGAGGTTTGGTGCACCCTATAACCTGGTTTAAACCCCAGTCTTTTTTGCCACTGACCGTTTGAAGACGACAGCCCTATTGTCAACCTTTTTTTGCGTGTTTTTGACGTCATATTCCTTATTAACATTTCCATTCATGTTTGTCGTTTTGCGTGTTTTAGAGTTAACTGTATTCTGGGGAAGCTGCTTTTCCTGTTCAACTTTTATACTTTTTTTAAGTGTTTCTACGACCAAACTTCTGTTAACAATAATGGATGCCCTGGTTACTAGGTTAAAGGATAATTTTACATCTTTTTATAAATAGATAGCCTACTGCAGTGTTAAATATTTCATCATGTATTATTATTGGTGCGACGGATTGCGGCAGGTGCTGTTCCGTAAAAAAAAACACCATACTTTTGAACATTTTCATATGTCAAGGAAATTGACTAAATTCATAATATGTTTTTTTTTCAAATAACTTGTAATTAAGGAATTATAAGGCCAGTATCAACTTTTTTTGTTGATCACCCTCGTATTTGACAAAATCAGCAAATATTTTTATAAAGTTGGTCTTAAAATCCACTTACGTAGGTTCATACCACGCAAACGAAATATGTATTTACATACATGTATATACTGTATTTTACCGACTCAGTATACATATTACATAACATATTTTATTTATCCAAGAGAATACCACGATACGTCCCTAATTATCTATACTAGTGTAATGGAAGCGTGATCGAACCTGGTTACTGCGACATGTACATGTAGAGTACATGTTTACAATATCGTAACTCTGCTCAATACACATGAAAATGCCTGATTCAGAGTCCTGACCATGGCAACGCGCTTGACAACGTGTAAGACAACGTGTATTAAGAAATAGAGTGTGTATTTAAGTTTTGTGTTTGGAAGCTAGCATTGGTTGCCGTAACAGATTAAAACTAAATATTTATTTCGTCCTCATGACAGTTGTGTTTAATTGCATTTGAGAGTACAGCAGCACAAACGTCAACTATAAGGTAACTTGATTACTTTCACGCACAGTGTACATTTACAACAAACATAAAAATAAAACACGTAGATCTATGCAGATGTACATTACCTGTACGAATGCCGTTCATCATTGTTTCAGACATAAACATTCAAGTCCGATAAAAAGGTCATTTACCTGAATAACTGACGACTCGGCGAATGCCGAGTTCGTCTACGCGGAGTATCGCCGCGAAGTTACGCTAGTCGTTCGTTCAAGTCCACTAAAAAGGTCATTCACCTGTATAATTGACGACTCGGCGAATACCGAGTTCGTCTACGCGGAGTATCTCGGCGAAGTTACGCTAGTCGTTCGTCACGTAGCTGATTTCCACTGGGCGTAGTTTTATCGTCCAAACTCCGCATAATTACGCGATTTCTGAATTCCTCACTCGGCGTGAAAGAGCAAAGTGTGGGTTTCCCGTGAGCTGTACTGTACATGCTTACATGCAAACCTAGATCTGCCTTTAATGCACATTTTGGGCCATCACAATTTGGGTTCCATGGGAGCACAGAATTTGCTTACTAACCCAACCCTTTCCAAAATACTATAAGGAAACCAATTCCCAAATTTAGTTCAGCTAGGACAAGAAATGTAGACATATAGACCTGTTAACACAGCTTACACGCAAAATTTGATGTGAAACAGACACATTTTAAGGGCTATCATAATTTGGGTTCCAATGGGAGCCCATGGGTTACAGGAACCAAAATTGCTTATGCAGCCCTTAAGATAATGCTATAAGGAAGCCCATGGCCACATTTGGTTGTGCTAGGATAAGAAATGTAAGAGATATAGATTTGTAAACACAGCTTACACGCAAACCTTGATGCGGGACGGCGACGCCGGGGTGATTAAATAAGCTCTCTTATTCTTCGAATAGTCGAGCTAAACATAGAGTAAATACATACACAAATGACATTTCTACATAGAAGTAAATGAAATCACTAAATGCCTTTCGAGGCCTGGTTGACGTCAAAATTACATTAAGTTGACGTCGTTACGAAACAGTCACAGTCATACCACTGAGTCTTTAAACACTTACCCATTTGTCATCAGCTTCAATATACAAACTACTGACAAATGTTGAGACAATTCTCTGAGTTTCTTTCTTTAAATCATCAGCACTATCAAACCATATTCCCTTCAGTTGAGCCTTAATTTCCGAGAAAACTCAAAAGTCCATCGGAGCCAAGTCAGGACTGTATGATGGGTGGTTCAGCAACTCAAAACCAAGGAGTGTGATCTCTAGTTGTGTTAAATTTGCCATGTGAGGCGGTGTATTATTTTGGTGAAATATCACCCCGTCAAAATTGATGTCTGGTCGTATCTTACTGATGGCGCGAACAAGGTGCTTTTTGACAACAGGAAAAACATTCATTTTAAAAATCTTAGTAATGGCGTTCAATTCAACTAATAGTTATAAAATGATAATTATTATAAGTCTTAAATAATTATTATATTTAGATTTGATAAAAAATATTGTTAAAACGTTTTTGTTTAAATTCCATACCAAAAAATTATTGATGCTGCCTTGTTGGTTAGAGATTAGATCATGGCGGGGATTTCTTTATTTACACTGTCCTGTTTTAATGGGATGACAGTAGGGTAAGTGTGAGGTTTGTTGCATGCTAGAACCGGTTTAAACCCCCAGTGGCCTACCTTGCCACTGACCGTTCCAAGGCGATAGCCCTATTGTCAACCCTTTTGTGTTAGTGATGTCGTTTGTTTTTATCATTACTTTTGCCTTCTTGTTTGTCTGTTTGCGTGTTTGTTTCTGTGTTTTGTGGTTGACTGTCCTCCTTGAATGCTACTTACGATATTTTTATATTTCTTTACATTGGAATAATAATCTGCATTAACTGTCTAACCATCGGGCAACTGGTGCTGCAGATGCATTCCTCTTCGATCCATGAAGAACAAGAACATGGCATTGTGTTTGCTGCCCGATCTGTTGACCTTTGCATTCTTGGGTGGTGGATTCTGAGGTGTTTTCCACAATGATTATTGTGCCTTAGACTCTGGATCAAAATGCAATAGCCAGGTCTCATCTGTTTTATGATCCTGTTCAGAAAGTCTGCTACTTCAGATTCATAATGTTGGATGAAGTTCAAAGAAGAAACAAACCGCTTCTCTCTCAGCTCTAGAGAGAAGTCGTGGGACCCACCTGGCACTAACCTTTGACATGTTTAAGTTAACTGTATATATTTTGTGTATTGTAGAAGTTGAAGCATCGAACTCCTCTGCTTACACTCAAACTGTTAACCTCCCATACGTCTTGATCATGTCTTTCACTTTGTCTGGTAGTGTTTTTCCTACTGTTGCTGTACTTCCGCATCACTGGTCATCTTAGACTGTTTTTCTGCCATCCTTGAAACATTTGTGCCACTTAAACATTAAACACTAATGCTTGGCTGCATTTCCTAATAACTCATGATTTTTTTATTAATTTTAATGTCTGTGTTGGCGTTTTAAACTGTCCCACACAAAAAAATTATCACTGATCTAGCTTTGACGTCACCAGTTAATGTCATTTTTTAATGGTAAGGATGTCAACCTTTCTTGTCTAATTTTACGGAGGTTTATTTCACATTCAAAATTTATAGAAATGACGTCAGACCGTTACGTTGATGGCATACAATTTTGCAATAAAATCACATATATTTTAACGAATCTATTTTACATTTAAATAAGGGACATGCAAGTTAAATATTACAAGAAACTACTGGGCCCTGCATAGCAATACCAGTGTTGCTATGGTACCGCATTGGTTGTTCATGAAATAATTTTCTCGGTCATTCGCTTTGATATGTGTCAAGTTACATTCTGTTGAAATATTTCTAATTTTGTAAGAGTTATGAGAAAAGTCTACAAACTTATCGAACATCCCTCGTATACTACCAGGTCTCCAACATTGGGGGCATAAAAACATTACCCTGATGGAGCCCAAATCAAAGGAACATTTATATGGTATTTCACTAGTCTAAGAATGGATTGAATTTTTGGAGGTTCAATTTTAAATTTCATAAAATTTGATCCAGTTTTAGCCTTTGGGGACATGCTGGATTAAGGATTGGCACGAAAAACACAAATCTGAAGGGCAATCCCAAGCTACAGGCAACATAAGAGTTCTATGCCGTGTGGTTTCAAAGAAGTCGATCTTTTAAGTTTTTCCATATACAAGTCTATATAAAACACGTGACCACTGGGGTGTGGCCAAATTTGACCCCGGGTCGACATTTACACAAATGTGGTAGGTAGATAAAATATAATATGATGATAACAATCTGTGCACGTTTGCTAAAGATCAAATAATACATGAAGGTTCTAGAGTGTTCATAAGGCTGAATATGGCATTTTTCAGCAAATCAAGGACCGCAACTCTGGTGAAAATAATCCGATCAGGCTGTTTTTTAAAACTGTCCCGAGTTTTCATTGATATAAAGACCCTGGCAAAGTTTGATAAAGGTCCGATTATTAATGAAGGCCCTATCCTGTTCACAAGGCAAAAGTTAACGGCTGACAATGGACGACGACGGACAATGGACAACTTGCCATCAGTACTTTCCAAATAATGGAGACATTACTTTTTTTATGATTTTTTCAGCTTTGACCTCCAATTGTGACCTTGACCTTTGAGGCACTGTCATGATTCTTGCACGCGACACACTCTCTCATTGTAATAAACATTTTTGTGAAGTTTGACGCAACTCACTTCAGTAGTTTCCTAGAAATGGCTGATACATGAATTTTTTCATGATTTATTGACCTTTCACCTCCAAGTGTGACCTTGACCTTTGAGATACGGCCATGACTCTTGCGCGCGACACACCTTCTCATTGTGATGAAGATTTGTTTGCACTTTGACAAAATTCTGAGGAATGGGAGAGACACGATTTCTGACAGACGGACGGACAGACGGATACACGGACAGCGTGATTACAATAAGTTAAACAAGAGGCCCAAGTGGGAATGTAGACGCTCTACTGGTATGATGTGATTCAAAAACATAAACATGATAGAGGCAAACCCAAGAAACATGTTTCCTATCTATAACTCTATTAAAATTTTGGGTTATTGCGGCGGCCATTTTGAATATTTAACGACAACGAAAAAAACACACTTGGTAGAGGCCAACATATATGATATTTAACTAGAATGGAATAAGTGGTAATATGTTGATTGATAAATGTCCTTAAATGTGACGTAAGTTTAGCCATGGTGGCCATCATGGATGACTGGAGGCACGAAAAACTCAAATCTGAGGGGGACTAACCCAAAGATCATTGTGCATGATTAAGTTTCATCAAAATCCTTCAAGTGGTTTTAGAGATGTCATTTTTAACATTTTCCTATATAACTCTATGTAGGTTTACCACCACTAATTACATGTAAACCTCCGAGGTGTAGTCGAATGTAGTTTCTATAATAAAAAGTAATCCCTCCTTTTTTGATGGAAATGGGCATTATAAGTAGGAGGAAACTGCCGATTTCTATTCGATTTTGTGGTTATATGTATAAGAAGCGTATTAATAGGTTTTACTGGATCACTGATGAACATTTTTTCGAAATTTCGACTCTATGCTTACACTTTGTGAGCAATGAAAACAGTCGATCAATAAAAACAGCTGTACCCTTGACCTGTTTAGTAAACAAACAAGAACTTTCTTACATGTCTTGTGACCCCACGATTTCTGGTGATTTTTCAAGTGGAAAAATAGTTTTCTATATGAACATTACACTGCTGCATTATCCATACTTGAGTTGAATTTGCAGCAAATCATTAATATGTGACACTTTAACATTGGTGTCTATGGGGAAAATAATTAGTGCTTTCATCATACCTATAAGAGATGCATGCAGTAATTAGGACTTGCTCAGATTCGTACCTATGGACACTTTTTCGATAACAATTGGTAAAATAAGCTCAGAAATAAGTTTTCCATAGTTTATTACATAGGTTTTGAGCGTTTTCAGTCCAATTTTGTCCATAAAAGCCGTAATTTTGATTTTCATTTTTTTTTCATGTTTAAAATGACGTACTGGTGAAGAGTTTACAGTTGAACTATGTCTTTTTGGTATCAACATGTAGAGTTGCATGTTTGCAACATGTTTTCCTGAATTAAATCTGCATGGCAACAGGTTTGGTAGGCATGAAACCACTAAATCTTTCCCCTACGCACCTAAAATAGGATACTAAAATTGTATTCGCTACTATAATCAGGTATGGTACCACCAATTTTAAAGAATTTGATTGAAAAATCATTTTTGGCATGAAAATCGACATAAATTGGCATATTCATCGTCCTAATTGTACCTAAAATGCCTATTTTATTTATGTCCATTGAATGTTCTAAACATCTGATCTATTTAATATGGTGTATTGACATGAAATGCCGTTTGGTATGAAAATTCAGATAGTGTAAAATTAAAAAACATATCTCTGACTTTTGTCGATATCAGACTATTGTCCTTGGTATTCACAAGACCATATCTCGGCAAATAATTATTCGATTTGCATGAAGTAGGTGTTTTTAAGCTTGTTATGAAAATGACAACACAAAATCCTCATTTAAGAAACATCTGAATATGTTTTCTCCTCTTATAGGTTTACCACCTTTAATTACATGTAAACCTCCGAGGTGTAGTCGAATGTAGTTCCTATAATAAAAAGTAATCCCTTCTTATAAGTAGGGGGAAACAGCCCATTTCTATTCGATTTTGTGGTTATATGTATAAGAAGCGTATTAATAGGTTTTACTGGATCACTGATATTTTTTTTTCGAAATTACGACTCTATGCTAACACTTTATGAGCAATGAAAACAGTCGATCAATAAAAACAGCTGTACCCTTGACCTGTTTAGTACACAAACAAAAACTTTCTTTACATGTCTTGTGACCCCACGTTTTCTGGTGATTTTTCAAGTGGAAAAATAATTTTCTATATGAACATTACACTGCTGCATTATCCATACTTGAGTTGAATTTGCCGCAAATCATTAATATGTGACACTTTAACATTGGTGTCTATGGGGAAAATAATTAGTGCTTTCATACCTATGAAAACTTTGGGTCGTTGTGGCAGCCATTTTGATTATTTGACGATACGAAAAAACACAATCTTGATAGAGGCTAACCTAAGGAACAGGTTTATGATATTTCACAAGAATGGAATAAGTGGTTTCGGAGGAGATGTTGTTTGAAATTTCCTTGAATTTGACCTAATTTTAGCCATGGTTGCCATCTTGGATGACCGAAAAACATAATTCTGAGGCGAACTATCCTAAAGATCATTGTAATGAAGTTAAAATCCTTGAATGTGGTTTCAAAGAAGATGTCATGTTAACCCTTTTCCTACATAACTCTATATAAACTTTGAGTCGCCGTGGCGGCCATTTTGATTATTCGATAATAACGAAAACACAAACTTGATAAGAGGCCAACCCAAGGAACACGTTTATGGTATTTCACAATAATGGAAAAAGTTGTTTCGGAGATGTCGTTTGAAAATTCCTTCAATTTGACCTAGTTTTAGCCATGGCGGCCATCTTGGATGACTGGCAGCCGCAAAACACACAAATCTGAGAGGGACTATCACATATATATTATGGTGATTAAGTTTCATCAAAATCCTTCAAGAGGTTTCAGAGAAGATGTCATTTTTAACCTTTTCCTATATAACTGTATGTAAACTTTGGGTAATCCAAAGTGATTAAAAAGTGATCCAATAAGCTCACCTGGCCTTTGGCAAATAGAGCTAAAAATTAGACCCAGTGGGATTTGAACCTACAACCCTAGATTCCCAATATAACATATTGAATATAAAAGAAAATCAAGGATCATAAGTCTTGTTTGCAAACTTGTCCTAGCTTTCATTATGTTCGTTGATATAATTTAACAATCTGGCAAATTTGGTAAAGATCAAATAATAAATAAATGCGCTAGAGTGTTCACAAGGCTAGAGTGTTCACAAGGCAGAACATGACATTTATCAGAAAAACATCGGCCATAACTCTGGTGTTACTAATCCAATCTGGCTGGTTTTTGAAGCTTTTATGGATATAAAGACACAAACAAACTTGATAAAGATCAATAATAAAGTTGCTAGTGTTCACAAGCCAGAAAATGGCATTTTTCAGCAAAACAAGGGCCATAACACTGAGGTTATTGAACAGATCTGGCTGTTTTTCAAACTTGTCCAAGCTTTCATAGATATTTATAATCTGTGAAAGTTTGGTAAATATCAAATAATAAATGAAGGTGTCAGAGTGTTCACAAGTCAGATTATGGCATTTCTTAGCAAATCAAGCGCCATAACTCTGGTGAAACTACAGTCAAACTTTGTTATCTCTATACTTTTGGGACCGGCGTTTATATATCCAGCTAACCGAGTATCGAACTAAACGAGTTAATAGTAGAACAACTAAAAATTTTATGCCACATGAATTTTAAACACCAATGTAATGCATACACATTAAACGAAACAAAATGATGACATTTCATTTAAAATCACTTATACATGTATTTTTAAATGTTATATATACTGTATTTTATAAAAATGAGTATTATATCTACTTGTGTATTTTATAATATCTTTGTAAGGACTGAAGCTTCCTCCTCATGGATAAATGATATGTGGTGATGTCATTTTTCTACACGGCATATTATAACTTAATTTAAACCAATTAATTTAAACCAAATTACTCTAGATCAAATTTAACGTATACCGGCAGGTTTATGAGAGAAAAAAAAGAAAAAAAAGAACTCGTATTCTTTATTTTATTTTTAATTGCAATATAAAGATGAATATCTAAACAGAACAATATATAAACATCAATACACAGTGAATTAGTTAAAGACTGAAAATCACACATGAACTTATACACATATTTTAATAGCATTGAACGAAAATGTCAAAATACAATTTCTAGCAGATTGCTCGCACTAGAAAAAAGTCACTAATTTCAGTTTGTTTATGTTACACAGACATATAGATATGCTGAGAGAATGACGGACGAAAAGTTCTTACTTCTTTTATAACTAAAACCAACAAACGCGATGCCAATCACTCATACCTTAATTAAAATTGTTTTTTCGTTCAAATTAAATTGCCGAATTGGGTTACCCAAGCATTGTCATGTATGAGTGTGAAAACAATCAAACATCTCACCTAATCAGTCCAGGAAAGTGCAAACAATCACCCAGTGTTATTAGATACTTACGAATCAACACTTTTCTTTTACACATTTCTTTGATGTTTGCGGTGTGTTTTTCGTATCGACTTAAGAAGTGCTAACTGCACTTGGTTCAGGTCTACGGGACCAAAAGAAAAACACGAGTTAAGCGGGAAAATTGAAATAATGAATATTTATTTATCTGAGAATAAAATACATAAAATTTGAAGGAAAAAAAGTCGGGACCTGAACATTGTATCAACATACCCAGTGTTATTGATTTAAGCGAGATCGACATAACAAAGTTTGACTGTAATCGGATCTGGCGGATTTTCAAACTTGTCCGAGCTTTCATTAATCTAAGAACCCTTGCAAAGTTTGGTAAAGATCCGATTAATAATAAAATCCCTATCGTGTTCACAAGGCAAAAGTTAACGGACGCCGATAGTCGACGGACAACTCGCCATCACATAAGCTCTACTGGCTTTTGGCAAGTACAGCTAAAAATTGTTTTATATTTTGTTTATCTTTAATAGAGGAGTATATATACCAAGTTATGTGCAAAAATGTTGGGAAGTCATACACTAAATTTAGTTAAATTCTGTTCAGTTCTGTTCTGTTCAGCTCTTTTTTCTTGTAAACCCAAATACAAGCCCTACATTAATTTAATAACATAGATATACACTGTTACTGTCAGATATAAACATCAACTAGTTTCCTTACTTGGTAGGTATATTTTACATTTGAGGATGAAGAGGGCTGTTTCTCGGCAACAGTAACTATTACATCACCAGGGATACCTATAGCAGATTTGTTTTCTTGATTGCCTGCTTCACAAACGATTCTGATGAAGGAACATATTAACGTTACATATCAACTAAATCTGATACTGAATACATTCTGTCACACATTGTTAAATATTATTCCATCAGCACTCCATTAAAATATCATCAATTAGGCAATTTTGTGTATTTTTCATTTGGAGTTTGCTTAATAGGGAACGACTTAACTAAAATACTGGATAAACATATGAGTAGGGACATGTATTATGGCAAGGTAGTTGCTACATGGCACTGAATTTCTTTCAATGGTGGGCAGCGCAACCTTGCTTAGTCATGTATGGAATATTATAGCAAATTAGTAATAGAGATGAGTACAATTCTGGTATCCATATCATGTTACATTCCCATGTAGTCATACCCTGTGTTATTAATGCCTAAGGAAACGTAGCATTTGTCATGAAAATTGAAACATTCAACAATTATACATTTATAGACTGCTACTGATGGTATATCTCCATGAGGATTGAAATCAATTAAATCATTATTGTTTTCATATTTCTGTAATAGACATAGTTTGAGTAAATTAACAATAAGTAATTTAAGGCAACTAACAATATGCATTCAACCTTATAAAGGTGCATGTTTGCATATAAGGGTCATCTTAACAGCAACACAATGACATTTCAGTCAATTTGTTAGTGATGGTGTAGTTAAGAAACATGCATATTGAAAAGTCTAGAAATAGGCTTTGTTTTAAAAGTTTTAGGGGAGAAACGTAAGTGGAACAGCGAGATAGACAAAGATAATCCAAAATACGTCCCAGTCGTCTACAAACAGGTTCTTAATACATAATAAACTTCAAGATGTCAGTAATAATAATACAATTAACCCACTCTTTTGTTACTCGTCGTTCAAAATCCTGGCTATCTGGATCTAGAATAACTGTAATGTTTGTGCAGGGAATATTGGCTAGTGTGACTATTTTTCTATCGGATCCCAGATTTGTACCAGAAATAGTAACACGTGTACCACCTTGCCAGGGTCCATCCATTGGTACTATCTGTAATATAACATGCATAATAACCATCATACTGCATCAGTAAAGTGCACGCAAATGTTACTTTTATACTTCAAAGATGAATAAGAACTGATTTGGTGATTTAGGCCATTTGTACTTAATAAACATATTTATTACATGTCTGTGGGTGAAATATTGGGATTTCTCTTGTATTCATAATCGCTAAATATTAATGACTAACCCGAACACAAAAATATCTAACTGTGACGTTGAGTTATGACGTCAATAAAGTGTTGCTGACGTCGACGTCATCCGTCGATAACATTCAATAAAGCGAATTATTTAGGTTAAAATTACACAGAAACTGATTTAAATGTAATAAATAGATTATTTAACTGCTGGGTTCGATTATAGGGAAATCCTTCACTCGATGGTAGTCGTGCTTCCATCTCATGAAGGATTTCCCTATAATCGACCAAAGCAGTTAAATAATCTCTATATACTCCAACTAACAAGGATTGCTTTTAGAGTTGCATGTTTTGGAAACTTGTAAATGGCTATAATCTAACATTTTGGCTTTAGATCTTCAAGAATAAGACATGATTGTAGACATGATTATAGGCAAAAACACTATAATTGTTGTAACCATTAGCATTCTACAAACAATACAAACCTTTGTAATGACAGGAGCTGGACATGTAGCTTCTGATCTACATTGAGGTCCACTGTAGCCACAAACACCAGTATTACACCAGTCACATTTATACCTGGTCTTGTTTAATGCCTTACAGCGGCCACAATCAGTCGCCAGTATCTCACAGTTGTATGCCGTAACTGTCATAAAATACACCAAAGCACATGCATTTATAATAGACATTTGATAAGAGTTTCAATTGCTCTTGCTTGTATATTCATAAATTATTCAAACCTACCATATACATTTACAAGCACATTTATCCGCACAATTTGAACTACAATGAAAGAAAATTCTACATTATATCACCATTGCAGCATTCCACTTCTTCTTCAGAATGCGAGCATTCTATCATTTCTTTATGATATAAAGCATTCACTGATTGTTTATTAAGACTAGTAATGTACAAAGGGAAGTCTCTCTGAATACAATCTACCCATAGGTGTCTAAAGGTCGTAAGGGTTAAACTATCTACATAACTACAGAACCATGGCATTTGTAACACCTAGATAGAACCACAGTGTCATATCTTCCATGTTCTTTTACAACTTTATGCCTCTAATATCTAGAATACCATCTTAACAGAATTGTTTATTGGATATCAATACTGTTAAACTTGATGAAATACGTGCCTGAACTACTGAAGTCATCATCCAATTCGACACTTGTGCTGACATCCGTATTCTGTTGTGTTCCATATTTAATAATAACAGGGTAACTCTTTATTCTTACATCGGCAGGTATATTTATCTAGAAATAAGGAAACAGAAGTGTTTACATTATAGAAATGCATAATTATGTAAAATATGATGTTTAAGCACATTCCCTTTCATAAAAAATGTCGAATGAGAAAAATGTATTTGTATTTACTGCTAAACCTTTTTTATTTCCATTTTAATTTGTGATAAAGTTATGCACCAAACAATGTCTTCATCAAACAGTTTTTTACAATGTTCAACACAGGTATGGCCTGTAATATACTGTATTGTCTACAATGTTCAACACAGGTATGGCCTTTTATATACTTTATTTTCTACAATCAACACAGGTATGGCCTGTAATATATTTTATTGTCTAAAATGTTCAACAAAGGTATGGCCTGTAATATACTTTATTTTCTTGCACTTTTCCCATTTAAAGTAGAAATGAGGCTAATATTTGGAAACTTGATCTTTGATCAAATTATTCTAAACCTTTTATTTCCATTAAATATTTAAATACTTTGCAATTAATTTTCTGATTTGTATTGACATCAATCAATCATACATAGCGCGCAAATCACATCCTTTTTTAGGATCATGCCTTGCATGGATTTTGATGTATTACTATGTTCAAAAGTTTGGCATTTTGTTAGCCATAAGTCAACAGAACAGAAAATAGTGCACTGTTGCTATATTAACAATAAGGCAGTTAGCCACACACGTTGATGTATGATTTGCATTTACATGTTGGTTATTACAGTATGAAGTTAAAGTCGGCGCCTTCATGGTAATAAACTAGATAGAACACTCATGTCACATTACAATTTTATTTTAGCTATCTCATATGTTTATTTTATCATTTTAACAGCCTTGTGGGAAAACTTACTGGTCAAGAATACACACTATTAAATATGCCTTTTATTATACTGTGTCACACATGTAGAGTTTTGGTCTGTTTGGTTAGGAAATTATAGACAAGACGTGCTCATAAAATAGCAGTATATTTCAGTATAACTTATCTCAACGGACAGTAGTTGACGGGTAGACTTCCAAGGTGGCAATGACGGGCTAGTGTTGTGATGATTTAAACATTGGGACAGTGTGTGTAATAATTTTATAAAATATCTCCCAGACCTGATTATGTTTTGAAAACTAAGGGAAAACACTCCTACCACCATTACCTCCCTTTTATACCCTTACTGGGTCTTTAACTCACATGTAGAGTTTTGGTCTGTTTAGTTAGGAAATTAACGAGAACAGATGTGCTCATAGAATAGCAGTATATTTCAGCATTTCTCCACATTTATAACTTATCTCTGTGGGCAGTAGTCAACGGGTAGACTTCCGGGGTGGCATTGACGGACTAGCATTGTGATGATTAAAACATCGAGACAGTGTGTGTACGGGGATTCTGAAATGGTAGATACAATGGGACAGATGGTACATGGGGCAGACGAGGTCAAACAGTTTTGTTTTCCATGTCTGAGCGGACGAAGGGTGATGGGCCTTAAGTTGGAGACAAATGGACGTTGAGTGAGAAGTGTAATGTAACAATGTCAGAGTTAGCTAAGTGAAACAATTAACAATTGGACAAGTAATGAGAACGAACATTGACTACAAGTATAAGTGACAGCATCACATAACATTATAAGTTATTATTAATATAGCTTGGTTAAACAACTTGATTTAATTATACATATATTAACATTTGTAAAAGTGTTTGTGTATCCTCACCCACTCAAATCAGCTTAATAACATTGCAAAACATTATGATAATCTTGATTTTGACTGTGAATGCCTTTTTGTGGGAATCCTGAGGGCACAACCATGTTAGTATTACGTAACCAATATGAGTTCCTTATAGACACATTCGAGAGTCCATGATTTGAGCAAAATGTTGCGAATAGATATAAATAGGTTGACAGACATAAATGGGAAATACGTGTTCCTTTATATACATACATTAATTTTAAACATCAAAATGTATTTCGTTTAGCTGAAAAAATGGCTACCCGTATAGGTTTATTCATCATTTATATGGCCAACTAGGTTTCATGAAGCATAAACAGGAACCATGGATATAAGTGACTATGGTGACATGTATATATAAGGTCACAGGCTATGGTGGTATCTTTGTGTCTTTGTTCAAACCTTTTATTGGTTTGATTTATCAAACATACATTTAAATTTTCAAACGTATATAATTCTGTATGAGAACCAATAACAAATGATATTTAGTTCATTAGTTCAATATTAAACAGATAGCTAAATAGAAGATTAAAAAGTTATTATTTCGGTTCAATATCAAACCTATCGTTGTTCTATCATTTTTATATATTCTGTACGTTTATATTATTATAAAACTTCGACTTATTTATTTTTGATTTACATATGTTTATGTTCATTTTCTGACTTTTACAAATGTATAAATTACAACATCGTCTTTTATGTTTCAACAAATACTTTTTATATTCAATTAATGAATATATATATATTACGTTATCAAACACATAACCATTTATCGAACAAATCATTATAGTTTATCGAATGTGTAAACTGAAACACGACTAATATATGTTCGATAGTGACAAAAATATGTTCAATTCATATTGGTCGAGACTGTATTTGTTTGAATTATTGAACATATAAAAACAACATCAAACTATTATTTGAATAATGCAATTTAAAGATTTAATTTATCGAACACAAAAACAGTAAGTATGATAAAAGTATGTTTGATTTATTGACCATAGAAAAGGCAATATCATATATATTTAAATAGTTGCAACACACGAGTTTGATTTATTGAACACATACACTTAGTTATATTTTAAATACGTTCGATTTTTGCAATACATGTGTTTGATTATTGATTTTTTTTCACAGTTTAGTTTGAATAAAATAAAAACTGTTATTGAACAATCATGTAGGACAGTGGAACAATTAAATTCAGTTACGTTATATGTGTTTGAAAATCGAATACATACAGAACGGCTAACATGAACCTCACACTTTACTCAATTAGCCGAGTTTGTGGGTATCGAGTGCCAAGGGAATAAACATGAAGTCAGTGAATATCCACTTCGCGAAAGTACGCCACTGCCGAGTGATCAATCACTCCAAGTTACTCCGTGCAGAATCCGATTAACCATGAGTGCACACCAGTGGTGATTAATTATTGGGAATAAAAAAAAATCTGAAATTTTTATACATGTTTTTAGCTTGACCGACAGCTAGGGATGGGTATTGTCAGGATCTTTGTAATGCGATATATTGATACGGATACACCGTAATGCGATATGCATCACAATATATTGTCTTATATTGGTCACAAGACTTTGTCATGTATGTCATTTAATGTATAATATGTCATTTAATTTATATGCATTATGTTAACTGTACATACTGTACATTTGATTTGCAAATAAATTCTTAAAAACTGTGTGTTTTAACTGTTAAAACTTCTCTTACCTTATTTTAGGTAACATGAACATGTTACCTCAAATAAGGGTCAGAGCACAGCAAACCAACAATGGCCTCACAAGTCATTGTTGGATATGCTAAATTTAAGAATCTAAAACTTTCTTATGCTGAAAATGATTTATTACAACACAGGAAAAGGTGAATTAATGAATATTATTTAATTAATGCAAATATTTAAGAAAATTTGACTAAATTTGTTAGTTTTGGCACAGACCTAATAACAAATAGATTGGACACTACGAAAATTATCTAAATTTCAGGTGGCACAGTGCGAAAATTTCACAAAATATTTTCCAACTTTAAACACACATATCATGCAGAGCTTTATAGATACACATTTTATTCATGCCAAATCCCATCACACATTTAATTTTCTTTCCAATGATAGTATTTTGTTTTCTCTTACATTTAGAGCAAAAAATGAGTTTGACGGAAACTTTGACTATGTCAAAACCTTGATTTTTAATAGAAAAGCAATAATGATGACATTTTTCAATTTAAACATCTTTTTATACTATTTCTTATTTGGAAAATAAACATAAATTATTATAATACCATTTTGCTATTCACTATGAAAATTTTGAATGTTTTCTCATCAAAATCAGTGAATAAATGACTGAGAAGATAGAAGGAAAAGTTAAGGTGCCACATGATATTTTGGTACTTCACTGGTCAAGATAAGAAGTTCCTATCTGTTTATTAATACAGTACAGCTCACGCGAAACCCACACTTTACTCTTTCACGCCGAGTGAGGAATTCAGAAATCGCGTAATTACGCGGAGTTTGGACGATAAAACTACGCCGAGTGGACTAGCGTAACTTCGCCGAGATACTCCGCGTAGACGAACTCGGCATTCGCCGAGGCCGAGTCGTCAATTATTCAGGTAAATGACCTTTTTATCGGACTTGAATGTTTATGTCTGAAACAATGATGAACGGCATTCGTACAGGTAATGTACATCTGCATAGATCTACGTGTTTTATTTTTATGTTTGTTGTAAATGTACACTGTGCTCGAAAGTAATCAAGTTACCTTATAGTTGACGTTTGTGATGCTGTACTCTCAAATGCAATTAAACACAACTGTCATGAGGACGAAATAAATATTTAGTTTTAATCTGTGACGGCAACCAATGCTAGCTTCCAAACACAAAACTTAAATACACACTCTATTTCTTAGCACACGTTGTCTTACACGTTGTCAAGCGCGTTGCCATGGTCAGGACTCTGAATCAGGCATTTTCATGTGTATTGAGCAGAGTTACAATATTGTAAACATGTACTCTACATGTACATGTCGCAGTAACCAGGTTAGATCACGCTTCCATTACACTAGTATCTATAGATAATTAGGGACGTATCGTGGTATTGTGGTATTCTCTTGGATAAATAGAATATGTTATGTAATATGTATACTGAGTAAAGTACAGTATATACATGTATGTAAATACATATTTCGTTTGCGTGCCTGATTGCCTTAGATGTTTTGTGGTATGAACCTACGTAAGTGGATTTTAAGACCAACTTTATAAAAATATTTGCTGATTTTGAAAAATACGAGGGTTGAACAACAAAAAAAGTTGATACTGGCCTTATAATTCCTTAATTAAAAGTTATTTGAAAAAAAAACATATGAATTTAGTCTGTCCATTGACAATTTCCTAGACATATGAAAATGTTCAAAAAGTATGGTTTTTTTTTTTTATAAACAGCACCTGCCGCAATCCGTCGCACCAATAATAATACATAATGAAATATTTAACACTGCAGTTGGCTATCTATTTATAACAAGAGGTCAATGACCTTGAAGCTCTACTGATTGATTTTGATTTCAGAAAGTAGTCGCTACAGACTTGTTTTTTTAAAAGTTATTTTTAGCTGTGGTGGCCATCTTGAATTTCCGGCCGACCTGAAATTGTGCTAGGATCAACTAGACATCAAGAGCAACATTCCTGTGAAGTTTCATGAAAATCTGTTAAGTAATTTCAGAGGAGTAGCCGCTACAAATTTGTATTATACAAACTCTATGTAAACAAAGATGGCGACTGGCGCCCATGTTTAATGTCGAATCAAAACAATGTTTGACTCTGATAACCATCATGTCATGCTGATCATTTTACAAAAAGTCCCATATCAATATCACTTATAGTTTTCAAGACGTAGTCGCTACAAACTTCTTTTTTAAAAATCTATTTTTAGCTGTGGCAGCCATCTTGAATTTTCGGCCGACCTGATATTGTGCTAGGATCAACTAGACATCAAGAGCAACATTCCTGTGAAGTTTCATGAAAATCCGTCAAGTAGTTTCAGAGGAGTAGTCGCTACAAGTTTTCATTATATAACTCTATGTAAACAAAGATGGCCACTGGCAGCCATGTTTAACGTCGAATCAAAATAATGTTTGACTCTGATAACCATCATGTCATGCTGATCATTTTACAAAAAGTCCCATATCAATATCACTTATAGTTTTCAAGACGTAGTCGCTACAAACTTCTTTTTTAAAAATCTATTTTTAGCTATGGTGGCCATCTTGAATTTCTGGTCGATCTGAAATTTTGCTAGGATCAATTAGACATCAAGAGCAACATTCCTGTAAAGTTTCATGAAAATCCGCCAAGTAGTTTCAAAGAAGTAGTCGCTACAAGTTTTCATTATATAACTCTATGTAAACAAAGATGACCGCTGGCAGCAATGTTTAACGTTGAATCAAAACAATTTTTGACAAGGACCAACATCATGTCATGCTGATCATTTTAGAAAAAGTCCCATATCAATATCACTTATAGTTTTCAAGAAGTAGTCGCTACAAACTTGTATTTTGAACATTTATGTTTAGCCGTGGCGGCCATCTTGAATTTTCGGCCGACCTGAAATTTTGCTAGGATCAATTAGACATCAAGAGCAACATTCCTGTGAAGTTTCATGAAAATCCGTCAAGTAGTTTCAGAGGAGTAGTCGCTACAAGTTTACATTTTATAACTCTATGTAAACAAAGATGGCCGCTGGCAGCCATGTTTAACTTCGAATCAAAACGATTTTCGACAAGGACCAAATTCATGTCATGCTGATCATTTTAGAAAAAGTCCCATATCAATATCACTTATAGTTTTCAAGAAGTAGTCGCTACAAACTCGTTTTTTAAAAACCTATTTTTAGATCTGGCGGCCATCTTGGATTTCACATCAACATGAATTTTTGCTAGGATCAACTAGACTTCATGGGCAACATTTCTGTAAAGTTTCATGAAAATCCATTCAGTAGTTTCAGAGGAGTAGTAGCTACAAAAAAAAGTTTACGGACGGACAGACGGACGACGGATACCGCACCACGGCATAAACTCTGCTGATCTCTGATCAGTAGAGCTAAAAACAAAAATAAAATAAAAAAAAATAAAAAATTCGATCAAATAAACAAACAAAACAATTTAAAAAAAATAAATAAAAAAAAATTATAATGTAAAAATAACAAGAGGTCAATGACCTTGAAGCTCTACTTATTGATTTTGATTTCAGGAAGTAGTCGCTACAGACTTGTTTTTTGAAAAATTATTTTTAGCCGTGGCGGCCATCTTGAATTTCCGGCCGACCTGAAATTTTGCTAGGATCAATTAGACATCAAGAGCAACATTCCTGTGAAGTTTCATGAAAATCCGTCAAGTAGTTACAGAGGAGTAGTCGCTACAAGTTTTCATTATATAACTCTATGTAAACAAAGATGACCACTGGCAGCCATGTTTAACGTTGAATCAAAACAATTTTTGACAAGGACCAACATCATGTCATGCTGATCATTTTAGAAAAAGTCCCATATCAATATCACTTATAGTTTTCAAGGAGAAGTCGCTACAAACTTGTATTTTGAAAATTTATTTTTAGTCGTGGCGGCCATCTTGAATTTCCGGCCGACCTGAAATTTTGCTAGGATCAATTAGACATCAAGAGCAACATTCCTGTGAAGTTTCATGAAAATCCGTCAAGTAGTTTCAGAGGAGTAGTCGCTACAAGTTTTCATTATATAACTCTATGTAAACAAAGATGACCACTGGCAGCCATGTTTAACGTTGAATCAAAACAATTTTTGACAAGGACCAACATCATGTCATGCTGATCATTTTAGAAAAAGTCCCATATCAATATCACTTATAGTTTTCAAGAAGAAGTCGCTACAAACTTGTATTTTGAAAATTTATTTTTAGTCGTGGCGGCCATCTTGAATTTCCGGCCGACCTGAAATTTTGCTAGGATCAATTAGACATCAAGAGCAACATTCCTGTGAAGTTTCATGAAAATCCGTCAAGTAGTTTCGGAGGAGTAGTCGCTACAAGTTTTCATTATATAACTCTATGTAAACAAAGATGACCACTGGCAGCCATGTTTAACGTTAAATCAAAACAATTTTTGACAAGGACCAACATCATGTCATGCTGATCATTTTAGAAAAAGTCCCATATCAATATCACTTATAGTTTTCAAGAAGAAGTCGCTACAAACTTGTATTTTGAAAATTTATTTTTAGTCGTGGCGGCCATCTTGAATTTCCGGCCGACATAAAATTTTGCTAGAATCAATAAGACATCAAAAGCAACATTCCTGTGAACATTCATGAAAATCCGTCAAGTAGTTTCAGAGGAGTAGTCGCTACAAGTTTTCATTATATAATTCTATGTAAACAAACGATTTTTGACAAGGACCAACAACATGTCATGCTGATCATTTTAGAAAAAGTCCCGTATCAATATCACTTATAGTTTTCAAGAAGTAGTCGCTAGAAACTTGTTTTTTAAAAACCTATTTTTAGATTTGGCAGCCATCACATCAACATGAATTTTTGCTAGGATCAACTAGACTTCATGGACAACAGTTCTGTAAAGTTTCATGAAAATCCATTCAGTAGTTTCAGAGAAGTTGCCGCTACAAAAAAAAGTTTACGGACAGACAGACGGACAGACGGACGGACAGACAGACGGACGGACGGATGACGGACGCCGCACCACGGCATAAGCTCTGCCGATCTCTAATCAGTAGAGCTAAAAATCATAAAATCTGGTAAAGTTTGGCAAAGATTAGATGCAAAATGAAGGCCCTATCGTAAGACGAGGCAAATTATAGCATTTTGTAACAAAATCAAGGGTCATAACTCCGCTGTTACTAATCCGATCTGTCTGGTTTTCGAACTTGACCGAGCTTTTATTGACATTAACAATCTGATAAAGTTTGGTAAAGATCGGATAAAAAATAAAGTCTCGAGGCAAAATATAGCATTTTTAACTAAATCAAGGGCAATAACTCCGCTGTTAATAGTCCGATCTAGCTGGTTTTCGAACTTGTCCGAGCTTTCATTGATATTAACAATATGTGCAAGTTTGGTAAAGATCAAATAATAAATGAAGGTGCTAGAGTGTTTACAAGGCTTAATATGGCATTTTTCAGCAAAACAAGTGTCATAACTCCGTTGAAATTATTTTGATTTTGCCGGGTTTCGAACTTGTTCAAGCTTCCATTGATAAAAAGACACTGGCAAAGTTAAGTAAAGACCTTTACTTAAGCAAAGTTTAGTAAGGATCTTTACTTAACTTTGCCAGTGTCTTTTTATCAATGAAAGCTTAAGCACAAGTTCGAAACCCGGCAAGATCAAAATAATTTCAATTGATAGGCCCTAGAATAATATTGAAGGCCCTATAGTGTTCACAAGGCAGAAAATAGCATTTTCAGAAAAAATAAGGGCCATAACTCCGGTGTTACTGATCCGATTTAGCTGGTTTTCTAACCTGTTCGAGCTTTCATTGATATTAACAATCTGTGGAAGTTTGGTAAAGATCAAATAATAAATGTAGGTGCTAGAGTGTTCACAAGGCTTAATATGGAATTTTTCAGCAAAACAAGGGCCATAACTCCAGTGAAATTATTCCGATCTGGCTGGTTTTCGTACTTGTCCGAGCTTTCATTGATATTAACAACCTGTTAAAGTTTGGTAAAGATCGGATGAAAAATGAAGGCCCTATGGTGGTAACAAGACAAAAGTTAACGACGGACGGACGGACGACGGACAACTCGTCATCCTATAAAAGACTGTTATCCCCGGGGCGCGTCCAAATTTGACACCAGGGTCACCATTTGAACACACTTGGTAGAGGACCATAAGCTAATGCTACATGTAATACATGAGAGCTCTGTGCCATGTGGTTCCAGAGAAGAAGATTTTTTTCAGTTTTTGCCTATACAAGCCTAAGTAAAACTGTGACCCCCAGGGTGGGGCCAAATGTGACCAATGGGTCACCATTTGAACAAACTTGGTAGAAGACCATAAGCTTATAGCAAATGCAAAATATTAAACCTCTGGCTTTTGCAGTTTCAGAGAAGATGATATTTTAAGTTTTTCCCTATACATGTCTATGTAAAACATGTGACCCTTTGAACACACTTGGTATAGGACCATAAGCTTATAGCAAATGCAAAATATTTAACCTCTGGCTCTTGCAGTTCCAGAGAAGAAGATTTTTTTTTCAGTTTTTCCCTATATAAGCATTTATGGAAAACTGTGACCCCCGGGGCGGGGCCAGATGTGACCCCAGGGTCACCATTTGAACAAAATTGGTAAAGGACCATAAGCTTATAGCAACAGCAAAATATTAAACCTCTGGAAATGTAAAATATCAAACCTCTGGCTCTTGTCGTTTCCGAGAAGAAGATTTAAAAAAAAAAAATCCTATGTAAGTCTATGTAAACTGTGACCCTCGGGGCGGGGACAAATTTGACCCCAGGGTCACCATTTGAACAAACTTAGGAGAGGACCATAAGCTGATGCTACATGTAATACATGAGTGCTGAGTGCTCTGTGCCATGTGGTTCCAGAGAAGAAGACTTTTTTCAGTTTTTCCCTATACAAGCCTATGTAAAACTGACACCCGGGGTGGGGCAAAATGTGACCCCTGGGTCACCATTTGAACAAACTTGGTAGAGGACCACAAGCTTATAGCAAATGCAAAATATTAAACCTCTGGCTCTTGCAGTTTCAGAGAAGAAGATTTTTTAGTTTTTCCCTATACATGTCTATGTAAAACATGTGACCCTTGGGGCGGGGCCAAATGTGACCCAAGGGTCACCATTTGAACAAACTTGGTAAAGGACCATAAGCTTATAGTAAATGCAAAATATCAAACCTCTGGCTGTTGTAGTTTCCGAGAAGATTTTTTAAAAAAAAAATCCTATATAAGTCTATGTAAAACTGTGACCCCAGGGGCGGGGACAAATTTGACCCCAGGGTCACCATTTGAACAAACTTAGTAGAGGACCATAAGCTGATGCTACATGTAATACATGAGAGCTTTGTGCCTTGTGGTTTCAGAGGAGAAGATTTTTTAAAGTTTTTTCCTGTATGTCTATATGAAAAACATGCAAAACCTCAATATACAAACTTTGGACCTCCAGGGCATGGCCATTTTTTACCCCGGGGACTTTATTTGAACAAACTTGATAGTCTAGGCGTTGGCGATCATTTTAAAAGAAAAACTGTTGAAATCTGTCCAGCAATACTGGAGAAGATGATTTTTTAAGGTTTCGCTTGGATGTAGTTTATCATCAAAACTACGTACAAGCGATTTGTAAATTCTTCACTTGGCATGAAAGAGCAAAGTGTGGGTTTCGCGCGAGCCGTACTGTATAAACAATGTAACTTTTTATTTATTTTTCATTTGACTCTTCAAATGCTTATTTGACACAATTATCATTTATTTATAAATGTTTGAAAATCAAATTCAAATTTATCATTATCAAACACCTTATTGAGATACTGAATTGATATTATTGATATTGAACATAGACTCAAATCTACTGCCACAACAGGCTAATAGATCAATGAATGTCATATAAATCATGTAAATGCAAATTAAGTAGACATTATAGAAACGACAATATGGCTGGCAGAAATTGTATGGATTTCAACATTGTCAACATAGAAGGAACCAAAACAATTAAAGAAGTAAAGAATAATGTACCGTTAACTTGAAAGTTACAGATGTCGTATTCTTAGCTGTAGCCTGTACTGGTTGGAAAGTTCTAATGTTTGGTACTGTGCAGAAGTATTTTGCATTGGCTTCCTGAATGTACAAACATGATATCATACAGTAATTTGAACAATGCTGAATTTCACCTACATGTACTACATCTCGTCTCCATCAGAGGTAGCTGCCCGAGTATAACCTAAGATTGTTTGGTTGTGCAGTTCAATAGGAATGATTGTTATATTTTTAAAAATCAGTTCCACCAACACAAGTAATTTTTTTCTGGTGTTCAACTTTCATGATATCTGTACATCTACAAGGTTTTAAAATAATAACTATTACCTACTGAAAGTATTTAACTTAACAAAATATTACTAGAGATAAAGTGGCTGATGGGAACTACGGAACTCCTGCTAGTATTTAACTTAACAAAATATTACTGGAGATAAAGTGGCTGATGGGAACTACGAAACTCCTGCTAGTCAGCTGCGTGAACATATTCCGTGACCAGTTTCGTTCGTTACAAAGAAGCAGTCAACAATATCTTGAAATACTTGAGACACATTGCTTTATAGTCCCACTATCCGAGCACACTGGCAATATCGACTAGTCCACTCAGCGGACAAACACAACACCATGTACTGTACTATTCTGTTATTTATTACTCTGCACCTATTGGGATCAATATATAAGGTCATCAGAAATCACTCAGCCACTTTAGCCATAATGAAACATTAGACCTATTACGTGTATACCCATCTTCATTGCGTGCGTATAATACAGGTTTAACTTACTGTTGGTAGATGTTAAGCTTGAAAGATAACATCTGTTTCCTCTCCATTTGGTACAAAATGTAGGCCACTATTATTCAGAAGTTGGGGACACAGATCCTTCTACAAAGAATGATTAATTTTGACAAATTCAAAACAAGAGATTCATATGTGCCTTGAAAACATCTACTGTGAGAACATACACAAGATATGCACTATTTATTAAGAAAATATGATTTTGATACATACATTTGCTTTTGTAGAAAGTAAATTTCTTAAATGCATGGCCCAGACATTATACAGTCGATTTCGGTTATTAGCATAGCTGATTTGTCAAGAAAATATATGCGATTAACCGGAGTATTCGAATAACTGAAACTGAACATTTTGTACATGTAGCGGTGCACGTTTCTACTTTCGTTTTACTGTTCTGTTAATACTTACATAGAAACTCCATAAAAGTGAGTTAATTCTATGTAAGATGTTTGATAGGATTATTATTGTGCATATCCATTTTGTATTTACTGTTATTTGATAGATTTTACGCAATATTTATGCGTATTTGTTTTCTATCAACCTGCGTCGCTTTGCTATTGTTTGTAGTGTGAATTACACAGCCATGATAATAACACAAAAGCTTATTTTATTTTTCATTTATTAAGTAACCTCTATGAGCTACTAAATGTCATATGCATCTCTACCGACACTAGCAAACTGAGAGCAGTAAATAATTAACAACACTATGCTTTACATTGCGTACAACCTTATTATCAAATTGTGTATGCTTATTGGTGAGCGATCGTCATGGCGTGGAAGCTTTACGGAAACCGCACAAAATGGCAAACTCTCTCGGCAAGCCAATTAGCACCTTTTGTCAATCAATTTGCCTCGGGCTTATCTCTGTGACCGCGTCAATCAATTAACAGTTGCAAAATACAGGTAAATTCGACTTTCAGTATGCAATTAGTCAGATATTCGTTATGCAATTATCCGGAATGTGACAAATACCTATGCGATTATACGGGGTTTTTTACATGCAAAACAATACGAATGGTTTTGTGTTTCAAAACTTTATGCAATTAACTGAAATATGCAATTAACCGATATGCAATTAAACGGAATCCACTGTATACATTCTTTGGTGATTGATTGAATGGTGTTTTACGGCACGTCGACACATAAATAGGTCATATTGTGCGCAAAAACTGATGAAAGATGAAGAAATGAAGTAGTAATTAAATATTAATGTAAATATATAAAGATAAAACTATTTACAAATAAGGGATGATATGGTAGTAATATAAACTATATATGTAAATCAAAAAATGCCAGTCAACGGGTATATAAATAAGTAAATATATATAAGAACATATTATAATGATTTAAAGGAACACTTGGTAATTGTAAGAAATATTAAACACATATTTGCCCGAAACAAATCTATGTTAGCACAAATTTGAATCATCCCATGTTAACAACAGAAAATAAGCACAGATGTATCTTTTAGTTTGTTCTCTAAATAGCACGGTGATGATCATGGATGTTTAAATTATTTCATTTTATAAATATGTGAATACAGAAACCAGGCAGAGTACTAGGTTATGTTTATAAACTTTTTGAAATACACCTCGTTCAATCAGGAGTTAGACTCTGGAAACACATTTTTTTCCCCATAGAACTAGATAGGCACATAAACCGGGCGGTCCAATGTATTGGAGTTTACCTTCCCAACAATGAACATGTTAAGAACCATAAGACAATATTTGGTTAGTTCCAAAATTACTATGTTCTCTCCCCCTCTCAATTAGATGAATCAAATAACCATAATATGATGAAGAGCCATTAAAGAACAATTTAAACATTACAAACAAGTTATTTTTAGAAAAGGCACCATAAGGCCACTTGTGTTTGGAGTCTCAGAAATATATCTTATGGTATTTGAGATAGCTCTCCAGAATACAAAATAATTATTTTACTAATTTATGTTTATAACCTAAACAAAGGTTTATGCAGCAATCAGGGCTGATGTAATATGTTTAACTTGGTTACATGAAAATGCACACACTAGTGACTTCAGAAAATATCTTTAAAACTTTCCAAAACTTCTTAATATTTTTTTACCGGCGCTGAATATTCTCTCCGAGCTGGCAACTCTGGCCCAAAATGCACATTCAATGTTTTGGGTGAAATCTCCTACAGAGAAGATTGTGGAAAAGTCAGTAGCTTAACATTAGCCTGAATAATTACCTGGGTAATGTTTACTCCTGCATCTGGATTAATGGTACATTGTCCAGGAGACACACACCGTGTGTTCTTTAAGCACCACTTACATTCAGATGCAACAGTACTTGTACACTCACCACATCTGTGGACAAAAATCAAATTTCAAAATAAAAACCTGGCACGATAATTTGTGGGACTTTTCTGAGTAGAAATTAACCCTTAACCTGCTAAGCACGACTATAATAGCCTTTGCGTCCATTGTAAACGCAGATCAGCCTGCGAGTAACTCGGAGGCTGATCAAGGTTCACGATGTCCGGCTGCTGATAAAACTATTTTAATATAAATATTCTAAAGCATTTAATAACAATTTCTAATTGCTTCAACATGTCAATCTTTCTGTTATGACCACATTCAAAGAACAGGAATTGAAATAAAAATAGCAGAATATAATTTACAATCAAGCGTGTACTTACTTTTTGTAATGTCCACAATCATAGAACAAAAACGGAGTTGTGGCCAGCATAATGTCATTTACCCACAATTCCAGAGTTGCTTCAGTATGAGCTGAAACATATTCATTCATTTATTTAATGTTGAATATTTAAAGCATTTTAATAATATCTTCATAAAGGAAAGTTATTAAAAGCACAATTTAATTTCAACAAATCTAGAAATAGACTATTTTTAACAGTACTTTATATCAAAATTATTTACATTACTATCGTATTGCCCTTAAATGAACCACCTTAACATGCTGCACTTTAATTCCCAGAGAACATTTACTTTTCGGGCGGAAATAAAGCAAATAAGGTACAGTGAATTGGTCGATAAACCTGCTTTGTTGGTATGACATAAAGTTGTCTAGTACGTATTGCCGAGAATTGCTATAAAAAAAGCGTGCAATGTTGGCAACGTCGCTGTTCCAACAGTATGTATTATAGCTTTAAAACACCATTTTTGACACAAGTTCAACATTTTACATTATTAAAGTCCGAAAACAGATAGAACAATCATAATGTAAATATAAGGACTGAATTTGATATTTCGATCTTTCTGTAGAGTATGATTTTTTTTAGCTAATTTAAAGGAGCCCTTTAATACCCTTATAACTTATATTTATTTGATAGATCTATTTGTATAAAAACTATTGATATATTTCTCACGATTAAAATCACAGCCGAAACACGTTATTATTACGTTTCACATATACCTTAACGGAAATCAACGGGAAAAAATCCGGAATATTACGAGTTTACACGAAGTCCAACTTCGGCGATGACGTCACACAGATGCCCAGATACAATCAACAATTACGATGTTTCAGTTTCTGAGAGTGTACTTTTTTTTTTCAAGCTGATTAAAATTATTATATCTATTTATTTATTTTCAGTAAATGCTTATCTGATCTGATCATGATTTACATGATCAGATTATTGCTTGCTAATTTCACTAATGTCCTATAAATCACATTTTTTTTAATAATTATAGTACATGAACCTCTAGGCCAAATTGTTTGAAACAGCCAGAACAAAGTCATTTTATGACACTGTGTATTCCGTAACAAGTGAAAGAAGGGTTTTATGATCCTAGCCATATCCTGTTATCACCTTTCTGTAACACAGTCAGTTAGTTTTATGACCCTGCATATTCAAGATTGAGTGGCCAGTAAGGGTTTTGGACTCACACCACTATTATCTCCCTTGAATACTCCTGCCCTACAGATGAAGGAGGTAGATAAAAAAAAACAAGTTCGCTTTTCTACATTTTACAGGATACATTGATTTATCTTTACCAGGTTCTAAATCTACAGCATTTTAGGAAGAGATCCCAGAAAAATGCATGTTGATATAAGATTTCTAGCTAATTCTGCCTCATTTTACACATCATGGGTCTAATCTCCACGGGGTTGTATTTTTGTCTAAATTTTGATAGGTGTCAGGCAAACATGAAATTAAAAAAAGTTCAATCTGGTAAATATTCGTTAAAAGTTAATAGCATGCAGATATTGGATCAATGAAGAATTTAAGCATAAATACATGTTGCAAAATCTTTTTTATCTCTATGCCACGAACAAAAACATTACAATGGGACCCTATGGAAAATTAATTGTGGTGTGAGACGTTAAGAAAGAGCTGCAGAATGGGTATCTTTATTCGTTATTCTTAAGGCATTGCGCTTTAGAGCTGCAGAATGGCATTTTCATCCGTCATCTCTAAGGTATTGCGCTTTAGAGCTGCAGAACGAGTATCTTTCATCCTTTAATGCTAAGGCATTGCGCTTTAGAGCTGCAGAACAGGTATCTTTCATCATTCATCTCTAATGCCTTGCAATTTAGAGCTTCAGAATGGGAATTTCCATCATTCTTCTCTAAGCCCTTGCGCTTTAGAGCTGCAGAACGGGTACCTTACAGCTTTCACCTCTAAGCATGGTTTGTGTATCTGTGAACGTTTCAGACATGTTAGGACACAGTTAACACGGTTATTCAGAAATCCCGTCTGTGTATGTATAGTTACTTCAAGTTTTCTTCATATTGCAGGAATAAGCAGGAATTTTACTTGATACCATGTTTAACTAAAAATTAACTATATTTTCAAAACCTATACAGGTATAAGCATAATTTTAGCTTTATTTTACAGCTATTGGCTTGTAAAACAAACACACATATCAATGAAGACAGACTACTTTGAAAAAATGTCAAAATTAAAGCGAGAGACTGTTACTTTTCCTGGAAAATCACAATTTTGACGGGTAACCCTTAGTTTGAGTTTATTATTTTCAGCATTTTTCTCAATAATCATTTCTTAAAGATCATTTGTATGCTATATTCAGATGTAGAGATGCCTTTTCATGTATATTTGAAAGTTTCAGACATAGCTGAGCACAAATGACCAGGAAAATGCAAAATCCTTATCACTACTGTAGATTTTCAAAATATTAAAGGTGCTCGGCCTGAATTTCGACCAATACCCTAGGTCACTAAAACTTGAATAATTTGAAAAGCAATAAACATGGAATCAAACTTTTAGCACTTTTCAGCGTGTAATTGATTTGTATACATGTTCAATTATTATTGAGGTGATCATTAGAAAAAAAAATGACCTTAAGGACTCACACCACTATTATCTCCCTTGAATACTCCTGCCCTACAGATGAAGGAGGTAGATAAAAAAAACAAGTTCGCTTTTCTACATTTTACAGGATACATTGATTTATCTTTACCAGGTTCTAAATCTACAGCATTTTAGGAAGAGATCCCAGAAAAATGCATGTTGATATAAGATTTCTAGCTAATTCTGCCTCATTTTACACATCATGGGTCTAATCTCCACGGGGTTGTATTTTTGTCTAAATTTTGATAGGTGTCAGGCAAACATGAAATTAAAAAAAAGTTCAATCTGGTAAATATTCGTTAAAAGTTAAAAGCATGCAGATATTGGATCAATGAAGAATTTAAGCATAAATACATGTTGCAAAATCTTTTTTATCTCTATGCCACGAACAAAAACATTACAATGGGACCCTATGGAAAATTAATTGTGGTGTGAGACGTTTTATGGCATTTATGGTATTTCGCAGTACTTAGCCACTTTTACCCAGCTTATAAGGCATCAGTTGTATTACTATGTGTATTCATCACATTCCAGTTCAGACCACCGAACAGGCAGGACGTTTTGCGGCCGTCTGGGACAAAGTGACTCCGCAAGGCGTGCCGCTGTCTGGAATCATCCGCCCTACACTGTACATTGTGCGCGTACAGTGTAGATAGCCACGAGGAGGTTTAGACTTCCTCATATGCTGTACATATGTTTTTACATATTTTTAATGTGGCCCTAAAGATGGACGATTGATGAATCTACTGAAGACTGACGTTTACCAGCGAGATGCCCCTGGTCACTGCGAGTCCCCGCATAGATGACAGGAGGCAGTCTACGATGGACAACGACTACTCACCATAACCCACCATGGATACTGATGTTGGAATAACCTTGCGAGATACTCTCTGATATAAGTATCATGTATATCAGTGAGTACTACGGAGGAGCCAGTACCAACAAAACGGAACAGCTGATCAACCTACATGGTAACCTCTACAGACGCGTGGTGCCTTCTGATTGGCGGAGAGCTACAAATCAACTTTCGAGCCGGAAATGGGATCGACCTACTTGCAATATCTGCTGTCATCCCATTGGTTGAAACTTCGAAATCATCTTTAATCTTCTTGGATAACTTAAACTTCTTCAGGCTATCTGCGATGAAACTTCTACTCTACAATCAACTCTACTGCTGCTATCTACGATAAACTACTTTGGACGAGGGATGTTATCTACTTGGACTCTTCGGCAACCATAAACTTCTATTGAAACGCTCGCCAAAATGATTAGTATCAACACGGCGAGGATAAAGAAAAACTTATCTACTACTACTACTATGTGTATTTCACCATCAGTGGTGGTGAATTCAGTGCTGTATGGAACAAAGCATAATTAGGCCAATTTACTTTCTAAAGCTCTCATTTATAAATATCTACACCAAAAAAGAGGTTATAACATTAGAAAAATGAATGGCGGAGGGAATATAAACCTTATAATTAAACATAATATTATAATACCTAATAAAATTATATATGTGGCTCATTACCTGCTCAAACAAATAGGGTAGATAAGTAAGGAGAATTATCTTTTTCTTCACTCACAGTATTTTTGGCTGTTTTTATAGCCGAAATTCGGTCATATTCCCAATGCCAAAACATATCTTTTTTTCCAAATGAAGAGGAAATAATTCCCAATTTAAAAAAAATATATAAAAAAATCTTTTTTTTTAAGAGTGCCAATCCAATGATTGGGGTTCAAAAGCTTAAATAAATGCTTCTGTTTATCTTGGTGTACAAAAAACAGTATTAAAGGTATAATTTTGAAAGGAATGCTTTACTTTATATTTTTCCGAATTTTCTTAAAAATTGAGCTAAAATTCCAAATTTTATGAAAAATCGCGTTAAAATTCCCAATTCCAGGGGTACGGGTCATGTTCCCAAAATCATGAAAAAAGCCCTGACTCATTATTTTGTAACCTGATAAACAAACTTCAAACATGTATTTGTTGATATCATCATATATTACAGGATACAGAAATTTAGATTTGGCATACAATGTTTGAGGTCAGCCCTTCAAAACGGGATTTGTCAGAAACCGGAACATAATTTTACTGGGCCAGTTTTTTCTATATAAATTATTAAAAAAAATAAACAAATATTGGGGTAAATATGTGAGGTCTTATTAAAATGCCTGAAAAAAGGTAGCACATGCTTTGATTGGCAATACCTGTAGCCCGATGTATTACTTATGATAAAAATGGAGTATTCTGGAGAAAAACTTGGACAGAACATAGAATGGTGATATTTATATAACTCTTACCCTTAGACCTTCGAATGACAATTATGCGATCAATGTGTACATTTGTCTAATTCCCACTGTGTATGCCTGTCGCCACCTCAGTGGGGTAAAACGTTGATAGGCGCATAATAAGTGATATGTTAATAAACACAAACAACAAAGACAAACTACGAAAGTATGCAATCAGTTAGTCTCATTTATTTGACATCTGGGTTTGTTACAAAAGGACGTTTACATATGCACCATGTGACTTGCGTTTGACCAAAAAACGTGTGGACAATTTCAGACCATGTGTAAACGTTTCTTGTAAGACGTCACTACACTGACACCTGTATTTTGCCGTTCAAACAGTGCATAGTACCTAGATAATAGATTTAAACTAATGTATTTCATATCATAATTTTTAGTGTGAAATGGATTTAAAATGATCATTTTAGGTAAGTTGTACATTTATAAAAATCAGTGTATCAGTTTATGTCTAGGGCAGAGAATCTCTAGGGAAAATCCAAACTTTAAAAATCAAACGCGTATGCACGTCGGAGGACGGTTCATTTCAAAAATCGTCTTGCCGTTCGTAGACATGTGTTTAGGTCAGAGAAAACGTAAAGCCACGGCTTCATGTTATAGGAGAGTAAATCCCTGAACTTCTGTGATGCAACAAGCTTTTCTCAGAAATGAGTCTGCAATCAATAAACAATTTCATCCCTATGTATTTCATACTTTCAGTGACAGTTGCCTTTAATACTTCAAGAAAGTATGATCTAAGTTATCTCAATAAAATATTGAGAATCTGTCTGTGTTGTCAATCTGTCAGATATGGCGCGGTACTTTGTGTGACGTCACACAACGGAAATCAGCGGAAATAAACCGGAGGCGAATACGGATATTGTATCAGTCAACAGGTGATTTTTTACCTGGCGATAAAAAGCACGGAAAGCGATATATCACCAAAAAATGAGTTGCAATGTGTTTATATAGTGTTCAGTAATAAATATAAACAAGAAACAAGAGGTATAAAAGGGCTCCTTTAAAGTTAAAACGAAGCCCCAAAGAGCTTCTTTAAACAAGCTAATATTTTTCATACCCTGCAGAAAGATCGAAATATTGAATTCAATCCTTAAATGAATTGGTATATAACTTAAAACTAGAGCTGTCGCCTTTTAAGGGCGAGGGGCGTCCATGGCCAAGTGGTTAACGTCTCTGACTTGAAATCACTTGCCCCTCACCGCTGTAGGTTCGGTCCCTCAGGGGCCTAGGAATCTTTGTGTGAGGAAGCTATCCAGCTGGCTTGCGGAACGTCTGTGGTTCTACCCAGGTGCCCGCCCGTGCACGAAAATTGCCCGGAGGGGCACCTGGGGTCTTCCTCCACCAGTGGAAGCTGGAAAGTCGCCATATGACCTTAGCTGTTGGTGCGACTATAAAATCCAATACAATTCAATTCAATTTTAAGGGCGACAAATATACCCCATTACCAGTCCCTCCCCCCATTCCCAACCCTACCATTTGAGATAAGATTGAAAGGAATTTTCATGATCAGGTAATGGTGGCCTTGACCGTTGACCTACTGACCTTAAAAACAATAGGGGCCATCTTTTCATCACAGGCAGTCCACCTATTAAGTTTCATGAAATTTGCTACAGGGGGAGAGGAGTTCTGGAGCGGACAAGCTTTTTCATTATCGGGTCTTGGTGACCTTGAACTTGGACCTCCTGACCTCAAAATCAATAGGGGTCATCCTGTCACCACAGGCAGTTCACATATGAAATTTCATGAGATTTGCTCAGGGGAAGTGGAGTTACGGAGCGGACAATGTTATTCATTATCGGGTTCCGGTGACCTTGACCTTTGACCTACTGATCTCAAAATCAATAGGTTCATCCTCTCACCACAGGCAGTCCACCCATGCAGTTTCATGAGATTTGCTTCAGGGAGAGAGGAGTTATGGAGCAGACAAGGTTTTTCATTATTATGGGGTCCTGGTGACCTCCACCTTTGACCTACTGACCTCAAAATCAATAGGGGTTATCCTCTCACCACAGGCAGTTCACCTATCAAGTTTCATGAGATTTGCTTTTCAGAGGGAGAGGAGTTATGGAGCCGACAAGGTTTTTCATTACGGGTCCCAGTGACCTTGATCTTTGATTTACTAATCTAAAAATCAATAGGGGTCATTCTCTCACCACAGGCAGATCATTTTTGAAGTTTCATGGGATTTGCTTCAGGGGGAGAGGAGTTATTGAGCGGACAATGTTTTTCATTATAGTATCCCAGGTGACCTTGACCTTTGACCTGCTGACCTCAAAATCAATATGGGTCATCCTCTCACAACAGACTGCTTACCTATGAAGTTTCATGATATTTGCTTCAGGGGGAGAGGTCATGGTGCGGACAAGCTTTTTCATTATAGAGTCCTGATGACCTTGACCTTTGACCTACTGACCCCAAAATCAATAGGGGTCATCCTATCACAAAAGGCAGTCAACCTTTGAAGTTTCATGAGATTTGCTTCAGGGAGAGGAGTTATAGAGCGGACAAGTTTATTCATTATCGGGTCCCGGTGACCTTGACCTACTGACCTCAAAATCAATGTGTCATCCTCTCACCTATAAAGTTTCATGAGATTTGTTTCAGGGGGAGAGGAGTTATGATGCGGACAAATCTTTTCATAATCGCGTCCCGGTGACCTTGACCTTTGACCTACTGACCTCAAAATCAATAGGGATCATCCTCTCACCACAGACAGTTCACCTTTGAAGTTTCAGGAGATTTTCTTCTGGGGGAGTGGAGTTATGGAGCTGACAAGGTTTTTCATTATCGGGTCCTGGTGACCTTGACCTCTGACCTACTGATATCAAAACCAATAGAGGTCATCCTCTCACCACAGGCAGTTCACCTATGAAGTTTCATGAGATTTGTTTATAGGGGAAGAGGAGTTATGGAGCAGACAAGGTTTTTCATTATCAGGTCACGGTGACCTTGACCTTTGACCTACTGACTGAAAAAACACAGACGGACAGAATTTCGTTTAGCAGGGGCATAATAATCCCCTGAATGTAAATGAATTTTAAGCGCATAAAATAAATCTTACACTTTTACCAAACATATTTTTAATTGTTAAAACTTTTTTCAATAGTAATAAAAACAATTTAATTTGTTCTATATGTGTGTTGGTGCACATCAAAAGTAACTGATACAGTTCAGAAGATTATGATACATACATGTCACATTTGAGGAGATGCAAGTAAAATATCTTCCATCTGGTGATGCATCTACTGTTACAATGTCTGCTGCACCATTCTTGTATTTGCACTTGTACACGTCTCCAACTTGTACTACCGGGTAGTTGTCAACAGTCACTTGTACCTGTTATATAAGACACACCTTTAAACAGAATTGAAATCAAAACATTTCTTTTTCTTTTTTAAGTTTACCAAACAGAGTGATAGCAATGAATAAGGTCTTATATACATGATATATATTCCTATATATAATCATTGTTTTTTGTGTGTTTTTTTAAACCAAATGATTCTGTAGAGACCGATGTGTTTATGATTTACATATAGTGTTTTATTTTACCAAACAAAATAAATAAAATGTTCACAATGTTTCATGATAATGTACATTGACCAAAGATAACATAATTACTCAAATAAAAGTCGATGACAACGTCAAACAGGAAGTGTAGCATTCCCAGAATGCAGCCATCTAAACACGCAGTTTAAACAGCAAGTAAATGGAATATATATATATTTGATTGTACAGAAAACATCAAAAGAGGTATCTCCTTGGATGGTTAAAAAGGCCAATGAAGGTTTTAAACATCCAAGTATTATTTCTTGTTGTTGCAGAAGACCTCAAAAATGTCTAAAACATTCATTCAACAAATAAATCACGTACTATTTTTAGAACCTGTCATCCAACTTATGTAATTATCTTGAAATTTAAAGGAAGTAAAGACATTGAATAAATTATTTAGTATCATTGTAAATGATCTGATTAATATGCCATTTTTGGTAGTCTCATCGATTATTTCAGATGTAAAAATGTGTGTCTGTAAATTGTAGCATGCATAACATGGATGATGTTGGGGTTTATTACTGAAGTTTAATGAAATGCAACATCACATACCGGTCGTCCTGCAGTGTTAATGGGAATTCCCTCTGGATCAAGTGACAAAGAAACACACTGTCCAAGTGATGACAACCAATGCTTTGCTTCTGAAGAACAATTACTCTTTCTTGTGCTTCTGTTGTTAGAAAAGTACAAGCATTATAAATAAGACGAATTAGGCAAAAAATAACTTTAAAAATTAAAACATGTTACAAATGACCGACTCAAAATATCACCAAGTCCACATTTCCAAATTAAAGTGGCAGATGTTGCACTATTTTCAAACAAGTTAAAAGGGGCTCTAATACTTGGGAAAAGGTGAAAGAATTGTCGAAATACCATAAAAATACATGATATATTACCTACTGAAAATATGACTCGACCAAGTTGGAATGTTGAAGTCATCAAGCTCTTTTTCTATATATTGATAAATATTGCTGTATGCAAAAGAAATGGCGATTGAATAAATTTACAAAGTGTACAATTCATACATCCATACATGCATACATACAGAATGCTCATTTTATGATTCTACATAATTTCCACTGATTTTCTTTGCTTTTAATGAACATATACCAACTATAAAGTTGTACCATAGCTCTAATGGTTTTCCTTTTTTCTTGCTTATAATGTAATGTTCATAAACTTGAATGTCTGGCCTAAACCGAGCCTAAACTGCCGTTACATTTCAGCCGTGCTATAAATGACAGATTCGGCAGTTATACCATGGTCTTCCCAATTTTACATGTGCGTAGTCGTAATGTTTACACACAACCTGTCAATCAAAATGTCAATTACCGGCATTGAATGGCTATGGTACAAAACATTTATAGCATGTTTTTCTCGTATGCAATTTATACTGCATACTGCCTGCAGCCCTCGAGAAGCAGTATAAATTGTATATACTCGAAAAATTATACTATAAATATTACATATATGTTTCTTTCAATTGACTTAAAAGATAAGTGTATATTGTACACCCAACACAGAAGACGATAAATACCATTTATACATTTAAGACAGAAATATTTGCGACGATCTCTCAGGTTTTAGCCTCACCGAGGTCACTGGCTTTCTTATTGTATCCTTGAGAAAAACACGTTCCTTAGCCTTATCAGTGAATTAACACACGATCAATCTTTTCTCCAATCATGTAAAAAAAAACATAGGAACTATTCAATAGTAAGAATAGCACATGGTTCTCGGATTCCAGTGTATAAATCCCCTCTCTTTGGAACAGCTCTAAATAACCAAATAATGTTTTGACGAGCCATTTAAGAACAACTCAATAACAACGTTGACAGTACTCACTATTTCTCATATTTAACATTACCTTTCTTTATAGACACACCATCCACACAGTGGGTTTCTACCAGCCATAGTATCAGCACATGTTGTGTATTCGGAACAATCGGTATTTTTATACTTCAATAGCTAGAATAAAAACAAAAACAGTGGTTTAATATTTTGACATCTATTTCCTATATTTGTCAACTCTCATTTCCCTTTGAAGTTTTAAACAAGCAGATTCGTCAACAGTATTGTCTTATGGTAAAGTCCACCGCCACATTGCTGGAAAGTATTTGAAAAAATTGAATTTGTATTAAATCTTGAACGCCATACACAATCTATACACAGATCAAGTTTCATCACATTATCTCGAACGGTTAAAAAATTCATCCAGTACTTTCACAGGAGTAGTCGCCACAGGAAAAGGTTTACAGACGGATGGACGGCGCACCACAGCAGCAGAGCTAAAAAAAGCGAGACATCAATTCAACTAAGAACACATGACTGACAGTTTATGTATCGTGCTTCTGTTTTGCCAAATTTACTTACTTGCAACCATGGCATAAATATTACAAAACAACTAGGGTAATATGTACAGCAGGCTCAATAAAAATGCATTAAGCTTTCAAGTTGTGCTCTGAAACCAACTATTTTAAAAGATTAAGTTTTGTTTGAATTTAAACCGACAAAATATTAAGTTCTAAACATCAGAAGGCACCAAGAAACACTAGGTTGACATATGTACCAAATTTTATGAAGATACCTTAATGGTTTTGAAGTTATGCTCCATTTTAATGAATTACCTTTCCACTGGTCATCACATAGTAGTCATCATCCTTTTGATGCATTGCTCGGACAGGAAATCCCGGAGGGACATGTTTCTCTTCATATAGGTCTAAAGTTGTATCAATTTCAAGAAAATTAAACTGAAAGAAAAACACAAGTCCAATTAAGTTACAGATCAGAAACTATTGATGCTGATGACCATCTATAGATAATATCTGGAATTGGTCTGAATGTGGTTTTCCATTAAGTACAAACATGGTTGGACAACATTCTTACTGAAAGCAAACGTTGCAAAGCACTTTTCTTTATCTTGAGCTCCCAGTACCTAAACAGGAAGTAGTTTGTACCTACAACATGTGACCGGGAAAACCACGGAGAGGCAATTTAAGGCATATTTTGGATTAAGTCTATTGTCAAATACAGATGATGAAAATAATAATGATACTAACGATATCAAAATGCTTGTAGTACCATGACAACCATAATATTCTAAATACTGAGATAATTATCAGAGCTGAATTATTTATTTTTTACTCATACTTTAAAAAAAAAACTCTATTTTTTTTTTAAATTGTGAGTATCATTACTCATCAATTTGCTACAAATAGTGTAAACTTTTAAAAACCATCAGTATAATTATATTTGTATGTTTTGTCCTGTGGAACAGTTTATTCTATATTTATATGACGAAAATTGTGCCAAGAATGAATCTAATATTAAGACCATACAGTGTTTCTTTTGTTTTCACTTAAATTCCATTTAATCAGAATAGTTATTTCTTTTAAAATGTATTAATTCACCTCCATTATGAAAGCATGATCTATTTACTTTGAACGAGTTCCTTGTTATTCATTCATTTTGAATCTGATGAGTAAATACTCATGGCAGTCAAAAATTGGCTACAGCTCTGCTGAGATTACTTTCAGTTTATTTAATCATATTCATGTGTTGCAATTATAAAGACAAATTGTTCTCATGTTACAGATAGGGAAACTGCTAACCATCTTCAGTGGAGCATCAGTATGCTTTACTTGCACTGGGAGTTAGTCAAGTTCTTTACCAATATAAGGAAAGGACTTGCAAGTTTAGGACTCGTTTCCGGTAATGATCGTCATCATGTGAATGTTATTTACTGTATTACCTTCGTGTAGTGCTATTACTGCCTACCCTCCATCTAAGAGTTTGTTTCCCTGCTCTGGTACTTTTTATCAGCAATAACAACAACTATTCAATACTTTGCCAATAACTCCCAAACATGCTTGTTTACATGCATGTTCCATATTTAAGAATGCAATGTTTAATTATAAAAAAACTCTGTCTCATCTTATTCAGGATGTTTACCTATGTTTTCATATTTCTCTCATTACATCATAGTTTCAAAACGTTGTAGGAAACAAAATCAAATATTTGAATTTGGTACTCTTTTTAATACATGTTGGACTACATTTAATGGAAGCTTAAACACAACAAGCAATGATGAGTTTGTTTGTTTTGGCATAAAAGTTGCACTCTAACATATTATATAATGAAAATGTAATGTAAACAGGCATTTTTGGTATCTTTTTGCAAAAAACAGAATTTTATTATACTAAATAAGTTCTAGAATATGGGGAATCAAGCCTCGATCGCCGCAGTGGAAAGCAGGGAAAAAACTTCCACTACTACAAGATGACCTTGCAGGTAAGCAAAGAAAATAGTGTAAAACATGTAATACTGTGAAGTGTGCTATTAAAACAATACTGAATCCTTTCGAATCAATCGTAGATCGGGTAAACTACAATAATGGAAGATTCATTAGTTTTCAGACTGACTGACTGATGTCAGCAATACTAAGACAGCCATATGACGCCCAAGAGCTTTAGTCCTGCACCCAAAATGAATTCCAAGTAATATTTTGCGATACACATTCAAAAACCTTTCTATGTTTTCAAATTGTTTTCATATTTATTGTTTTCATATTGTTTTCAATCAATATAAATTGGTTGATTATTATTTTTCATTGAAATTTGGTTATTTCAGTATCTTTCTATAGCTTCTGAAGAAATGTATCTTTCAATTACATTTGTGCAGATGACCATTTGGCACATCAGCATGAAATGATCAGCGTATGACCTTGACGTCGGTTGACATCATTAAAAACGTCATGTGATTTCCAGGAGACTTTTTACCATTTGTTAGCCTTAAAATCAGTAGTTGCGGGAACACTTCAATTATTTCATCAATTTCTTTCAGATTCTAGAAAAAACATGTTGTTTTCATATTGACACTAGCTGGAATGTTTCCATCTCTTAACAGTTCTCATCAATGTTCAATATTGGGACCTTGTCAAAGTTCAATATCGTAGAATACTGAACGATTAACTCTTGAGTGTAAAGTAACCAGAAAAATATGGAAGTAAACTAAAAAAAACACTTCATATTGGATGTTAGTGTTCATTACAAGATGTTTAGTAATATTGTTAGCTTTACCTTATTTGGGACCAGAAAAATGAACAATAAGAAAGTAAACAAAAAAAGAAGCTATATTTTGTACCAAAGTAAGAAGTTTTATTGAAAAATCGCATTTCGTCCCCAGTTTCATTTATTTTCTGCGAATCCCTTAAGGGTCTAAGGGCGATCTGAAAGAGTAATTGCTGCCAAAACAAATACAAGAGAAACCCTCAAATGTGTTTAGTTTCATATGAATTGTGAACGTGCTTAAAAAAAATGCATATTGTGTTCTGTTTGGGAATTATTTATGAAAATGTTTCAGCTGGTAAACACAACGACTTAGTGTATTTTTGTTGTTAATGCATCAATATAAATTCATATGGGGTTCATGTTGCTAGCAGTCGTACAAACTATTAAATAAACGTGTAGTTAGATCCCAATAAAATAATTTAGTATAGGCTTAAAGCATCATATGAGTTAACATAAATAATTTATACGCTCAAAACAAGACGAGTCGTCGAATTTTCCCGACCAAACTATTTAATTAACAATAGTTAAATCGTTTATTTTATGGGGCCTAGTTTAATGCATATGTACAATGCATATGCAAAACTGAAAACACATTACGACGGTTTTACTCGTATTTGGATTGACATCCATTAATCTTCCAGATCGCCTCCAGTCCCATTAATCATAGAATAATATCAGAAACGACGCTTTTTATCTTAATAATAATGAATATATTTGAATGTTGTTTAACAGCTCATCAGCACAATATAGGTTATTGAGAGCTCTACTACCCAGAGAGAGGGAACGGATACACCGAAATCCGGGAATCTGGCTACTATTACGAACGAATATAATCCTTATGGTTCTGTAAACGTGTTCAGAGGATAGACTACAATATACGAGACCATCCAGGTACGATGGCTGAGGGAAAGTGTCTTGCCCAATAACACACTAGCAAAACAAAGTGGCACCGGTGAGGCTAGAACCTCCAGTTTTATCCACCGTGCTGTCCACTGGGCCATGCCCATATAAACATATAATGAACACAGTCTTGACAGCAGTAGGTAAACTGAGTCTGTCAACTTCGAATTAAAGGTTGTGAGGGGATACATGTTGCCAGCAGGAAGTACTTGTGCAGCCAGGCCAGCTTGTGCACAACGCGGGTAGGGTGTCATACATAAGTATAAAACTATTTATATTATCAAAATAATGCGGATAGGGTGTCATCCATAAGAACAAAACTATTTATATTATCAAAATAATGCTCGAGACAGATGGTCAGTTGATGAGAGGCTTTACGAAGACTATTATAACAACTGGCATTGCATTCAACGTTCGGTCATATTCTGATGTTCGACATATTAACACAGCTCTGCTTTCAACATTCAAACTAAGTCTTGAATTTAGCCTAGCGTTAAACATTCGTTAAACATTCGAACACAGTCCTGCATTTAACATTCAAACTCAGCGTTGCGTTCAGCAGTTGAACAGATATGCGTTCAACATTCCAATCCAGCAATGCGTTCAATATTTGAACCCGCCATGTATTCAACATTCAAACTTAGCTCTGCTGATGGTGAATGCAGGGCATTGGTAAAACTAAAGTCAAAGTTGGAAAAAAAAAGGATTATAAACTAGAACCACTCGAGTAAGCTGCAATGTTTTTTTCTCAGTTCTATCGTCACCGGCACCACTGAGCTTAGTCAAGACACGTTCCTTAATCCTTGTCCATGGGTTGGGAAGTAAACCGTCTATCCATCGAAAATGTTAAAGAAACACATGGCAATCTTGAAGTGTTTATCAAGCATTGAAATTGGAATTTCGATTTTTTAATCCAGTATCATTTCGGCTTTAAACCTGCTTGCATATAATTAAATAAAAGTTTTTTAATCATTAAATAGTATACAACTGTCTACTTCTGTTGAGGTCAATGGTTAAAACTATTCACAGGGGTGTAAAAAATCAAAAATACTAGACCGATCGGTTGATCAGTTTTGTTGTGGTGAAGAAAAAAATATCAATCTTTTCAGTTTCAAAACAAGCGCGTGTTGGTAACTAGGTTAACAGACTGTATTATCGTAATGTTAATATCGAAAGTTTACTGAATACACTTCACGTACACCAATCTGGCAGGTGCGCGTGAAATTTGGATTACTCGGATATTTATGTTTACGTCATATATGAGTCAGCGTGTAAAATATTTATGTCTACACCGTTGATTTTCCCGTAAAAAATGTCAAAAAACAAGGCAACTCGTTCGACTCTCAACCAAAACAACGAGATCGCTATTTTGAGGAAAAAAACATCAGGCGACGATGACTCGTTAAAAACAAATGGTAGAAAAACGTAAGCAGCAACAAGCTGTATATGATAGAACAAAAATGCAAAGAGAGGTAAAAGGAAGATTTATCAAGTCTGCCATATGCACCATTGACAAAACATTATACTTTTTCATTCCTTTAATAGTAAAACATAGGTGCTACTTGGTAGAATGGTAAAAAATACAGGAAATAAATAATTCAATAATTCAACTCTGCAAAACTAACTTTCAAATTTAGAATCATAAAACCATGCAGTCTTTTATATGGACCACTAATAAAAACATATTTCAATTAAAAAAGATTATTTAATTAATAAAATGTTTTTATGCAGTTAGTCTACAAGTGAACAGAAGTATACACTTGTTCTGTAAACTGTTAACTGAAATATAGTTTAAAAAGTAGTAAACAATACTAATAGTCTATATATTAACACTTTTTATATATAAACTCCTTTAATATTATGAAAAAGTTGGTAGGGTCTTAAACGTTGGTAGGGTCGAGTGTCTTTTTTCAACTGGTAGACCTACAGGTCAAGAAATATAAAAAGATTGGACAGGGAAAGTAGCATTCAAGGAGGACAGTCAACCATAAAACACAAAAACAAACACGCAAACAGACAAACAAGAAGGCAAAAGTATTAATAAATGCAAACGACATCACAAACACAAAAGGGTTGACTATAGGGCTACCGCCTTGGAAGAGTAGTGGCAAAGTAGGCAAATGGGGGTTTAAACCGGTTCTAGGGTGCACCAAACCTCACACTTACCCTACTGTCATCCCATTAAAACAGGACAGCTTAAATAAAGAAATCCCCGCCATGATCTAATCTCTAACCAACAATATGGGCAATATAAGTAAAACACAAATATGCTCGTGTAAATATAATACAAAAAAACAATAGCCTAGAAATACTCAATGACTTGGCAGAAGCCAGAGCAACAAGAGAATAAACCATTAAGGGCACGACAAGAAAGATCATAGACAAACATAAAACGCCACTGTCCCAATGGGCTTTAGGTAGGTGTCATCATAGGGTCCATAGCCTGTCCAGTCATCGTACAAATTAAAGTGGAAAACATAGTGGCGAACTGTAAAAGGGTCCACCACCAAGCATGCAGTATGTTGCAAAATGATAGGGTCATAACCTCATTGATAAACATTTTAACAAGTTTAACAAAGATAGTATGAAAGTGATCATGACCAAGAATCTTACAAAGTTTATAAATCACATCACCATAGAAGTCAGGTTGTGATAGTCTTTGTCGCAGAAGAGTCCTTAAATTACTTTTATATTTGGAAAGAAGATCAGGGTTACGATAATAAAATGTTGCAAAGGTTTTACGAAGTTTATAGTCACGGTAACCCTGATTGAGTAGCTTTTTTAGTTATACAAAGATTACGAATATTAAAGTCCTCAACTCGAGTACAAGCTCTTGAAAAACGAATAAGTTGAGACACATTCACCCCATAAGAAGTTGCACGGGGAACATCCCCATCCAAGTGGGGATAAGTAACAATGTCAAAATTAAAATCATCTCTCTTGTCATAGATTCACCATTTTCAATCGAGAGATCTAAATCAAGAAAAGAAGCGTTATTATCAGATATATTAGCTTTGTTAAGCTGAAGTTCTTTAGGATAAATATTATTAACCATAGTCAAGTAGCCCTTAAAACATTTTACACCCCTGATTCATCCAATGGAATGACTATTGACCCGAAGCAGTGAACTATTGACCGAGACATAGTCGAGGTCAATAGTTCACTGCAGAGGGTCAATAGTTATTCCCGGGGATGAATAGTTTTAACCGTTGAAAGAAACAGAAGTAGATGTTTTATTATAATGAATCAGAGAAATATGTTGTATTCTATGTCATTGATAATTCACATTGGTAATAAAGAGCTTGAATGATCTGGAAGAAACTATTGGCTCGGCAAGAGATCTATTCACCCGAAAGAGAACTATTGACTCGTAAGTCTGATTTAAACCGAATCGGACACATTTGAACACGTTTTCAAGTCAGTAGTTCATACTAATGACTTTCACGTGACCGCTTTTCAGCCAATAAAAACTACGTATATAAAATGATATATAATAACTTTAACTACTGCATACATATAAAAATAACTGATACAAAATGTTGGCGCGCTCAATTCAACAATACATACACTACTGTTAAGGTCTTATCCATGGAACTGGGGTAATGTTCAGCAGCCTTCTTTCTAATATTGCCCAATTTCCATATACTTTAAGTAGCTGTATATATGTGTATACCAATTATTGCCTTCAACAAGCATACACATAATAGTTAATAACATCTCTAGGTGGTAAAAACGTATCTAGTCAATACTTTAATAACATCAGTGGTAAAGATAAATGGAAGAACATGCTCTTCATAATATTGGTCTTAGAAATACGATACCCAGGGAATCGTACGAGTGTGTGTCAGTCAAAGGTAGTGTTTTCAGTTATATTTAAATAGTCATACTTTAAATACATGTTAGTTTAACTTAACATAAAAATTAAAGTTACTACGCAGAAAGAGTTGAAGTAGCTATCCCACCGACAACAGCCAAATTTTACAACATATATACACCGTTTCTTAAAGGGACAATGTCCGTAAGTAAGCAGATATTGAGCATAACCAAATAACTGGCTGACGATTGAATTCCGTTAAACAATCTTGCTTTTAATTAGTAAATATTCGATAATGTTTAGTGTGTAATGTTTGCGAACATAGTTTTGTGTGTTTTATAACCTAAAAGTTACGGACAGTGTCCCTTTAACCTACTGACGACGAGGTATATAATTTACCTATTTGGGAATTCAAGCTCTATAGACACAATATACACCGCTTTAACCAGCCGGGCCAAACCCCAAAACCGGAGCGTCAAATTAAGAGTTACCAACTCATAATTCACTTTACGCATATTCAATCTCGATTATTTTAAAAACAGTTGAATACGTCTATACTTTTAATCGGCACATATACATTATTATATGACCTGAACACCTGGCTAGATATTGATAAACGGTTTTGTATTGCAATTTTGCCGTTATCTGGAGTGTTATGTTCTTTAAAGTTTGCATTAAAATTACCGATATATAAACGGTGTACAGATGTGCGCCTTATTGACGGCAATAATAGATGCTGACAATACAAGCCGATGAGTACTACAAGGGGATTAATGTATCACCCCGAATCATTATCAGTGCTCTTATATGAGTACTGTATGTTCTTCAAATTGTGCCGTGAAAATGCATCAGACATAGTTTTACCTTTGACACATGCAGACTATTCCATTGTGATTTTGGTGGGTGGGGTAATTCAACATGCATTTTTGTCAACAAAAACAATATGTTTAAATGACATCCATGTACATTCTGTTTTCAAAGTTGCATTTATTAGGATAAATGAAGATATTTAAAGTGGAATCCCCCATCAAATCTGTCTTATTTCGTGAAGGTTAAATATGTTTAACCATATTTTGAATAGTTCAACTCGTTGGTCCCCTGCAGGAGCCTCAATGCTTTTTACAGGGGAGGGATTTCGGCTGCTACAGCCTCGTTTTGCAAACAAGCTGCAGTGCCCGGGGACCTGCTGTCCCAGTCTCATTCTAGAAGCACGCTGCAGGCTAGACGATCCCTTGTTAGCTACAGCCTCGTTTTGGATAATAAGCTGCTGTAACCGGGACCTTGCTGTCCCAGTCTCATTCGGGAAGCACGCTGCAGTCTAGACAGTGCCTTTGCTAGCTTAGGCTAATAGCATTTAACCGCCATCCACCCCACCACCACCTATTTCTGTATTACAGGGAATTCAATTTGGCTGGTTCATTAATGGTCGCTTTATAACTCTGGTTATATTTGCGCCTCCAAAAAATCGTAGAATGGAACCAATGCAATCATGTTTAGGTTTACCGTGTCCGGTCTAACAGTTTAGGTTTACCGTGTCCGGTCTAACAGTTAATATGTTACTTAAGCAGTCCGTGATTGGTTCTATTCATCGGTTGTGTTACTCGACCACGGCTGTCTTGCCTCTGCATAATTCTGTCTAGTACTAGCTAGGGTCAACCAAGTACCCCTGCGTCATGGCCGCCTCCCAACCGTGCGTCTCAAATCTCAGTTTTTTCAAACTGTCTCGGTCCAACCGGACTGCCTCGGTCCAGCAGGACTGCCTCGGTCCAATGGGACTGCATCAGTCCAGGACTGCCTCGGTCCAATGGGACTACATCAGTCCCTTTGGACTGCCTCGGTGAGTGCAAGACTCACTGCCGTCGATCATGATCGCCTCAGCCTTGGTCGCCAGCTTGCTAAATGGGCCGGGCATGTCGAGCCCAGTTTTGCCAAACATATAGTATGTTGTAAATAATGTTATTACATGAGGTTGCTATTTTATAATAAATATTAAACTTTAATTTATTGTCGTTAATCATTCCTGCCAGTACTGGACTATTTAAATAATATATATTGCCCTTATAAGTAAACTTTAATCTAGAAGGATTATGCGAAAAGTGCACAATTTCAAATGCAAAATTTTAAGTGAAGGAGTTTTCTAATTTTGTCTAATTGTCAGTATGTTAAAGCTAAATGTCTAGGCTTTTACAGACTGTAAAAACATTTTCTTCTGCAATTAGTCCGCAGTTCATTTTTTCAATTTTATTTTTATCACACTAAACCTAACAGGCTCGACATTAGCACTAGTATGCACGGAGGTTACAAGTAGGGATACTTACTGTTCATAGTCTGCGTAAATGTTACTGACTGTCCGTAGTCTGGCAGGCTAGTGAAAAACCCGGGCTGGAAACTTATTTTTGCGTTGAAAATAAGCGAGAGTAATTGTCTACATAGAGGATCTAACATGAGTGCCTGTTTAATATTGAATGAGTAACATTATATGATGTGCGGATCTAATGAGTTTAATCAATTAAATATTAAATAAGCACGAGTGTGCGATTCTATTAATTCTCACGTAACTCCAAAAATGCCTCATAAGGAATATTTATTATTGTAGCTGCCTGTCATATGATGTTATATTTTTCTATGATGACATCACGTTTACGTCATATGTTGACTCGGTCTTCTCATAATACCACCAAACAATGAAACAACCTTGTAGATTTCCGTGATCTGTAATTTTAATCGGTTATGGAAACTGATGTGGCAAGTCGTGACGAACACCTAGCTAAACAGAAAAGACAGCCTTCATTTGCCTATATATTACTCTAGTGGAATATGATAATTAGATCATGGCTTCATTACACTCCCATACCACAAGTTATGTTGCACTGTGCACATTAGTGGAATAATCAATTATAATTCCAGAATTGCGTGCTTTTCACAATTTAATTATAACCTAGCAAGTTTCAATAAATTCTAATACAGAGTTTTAGAGAAAGAGCGCGGACAAGAATTTTCTATTTCACTACCAAGTATGAAATGCATTTAAAATACAAAGGGCTATAACTTAGTGGAAAATTATCAAACCGGAACGTCATGATATTATTCGCATGTCCACTCGATATTGATACTTTCTAGCAAGTTTCGCAAAATTCTAAGAAGGAGCCCGGACAAGAATTGCTTCTACGAACAGACGGACGGACGGACAAGGTGATTCCAGTACACTTTGCTGGGGGTATAAAAAGTATGGTTTTTATCCAACAGGAGCTAAAACATTCCCAACATTAAAACAGAAGAAGGCCCTTAGGCGGAAAATATTTGTTTAGGTGAGGGTAATGTAATACTACAAGAGAATGTATACATGGTAATGTGTTTGCACAGTATTTAAGCATATGATACAATATTGCTTTTGTTTGATTCCCAATTTAAGGCAAAACGACTCAATTTTCCCAACAGAATGGGTACTGGTACCATTCCCAAAAGGACGGAAAAAATCGCTGATACAGATTTGTTTTTAATTCTAGCCCTGGCTAATTAACCATGAATCAATATGTCACCCTGATGACTATCTCTGATTGTTTACCTTCATGATATTTCCTTTGGATGTACCGGCATGTATGTCCACCTTGTCTCCGTCAACTACGCTGCCATACAACTTGGTTATGTAACCTTTGTCTGCTGATAAAGTGTAGGCTGCTGTCCTGGAGTAAGGTGTCTCTCCTATCACATATGTGAATGTATCAACTGCAGTGTCACATGTCACATACTGAGTATCATAATCCTGAAATGCAAACATTTTATTAGTGTGTTAAAATACACGTTTAATGCTCTTTTGAAATTTTTGTCACATCATTAGGATTATACAACTGAAATGTAAATTGTTTATATACTGAAAGGAAAAAGAAACGCAGGTTGCGTATTTCCGCTATATATTGTATGCTTAATATGCTACTGCTAATCGAATGGTACAGGGCGACATTAGGCCTGTCCTTTTAGAAAGAAGGTTTAAACAGCACTGAACATACCAATTGTTACCCCTTTAAAGTTTCATTATCGTCAGAATGCGCATTTGGCTCAAGCAGGTGAGCAAACTTAGGCTTTAAATGTTGCAATCACTTAACATTAAATACAGTACTGAACTGGTTCAATTTTTCAAAGAGGAACTTCAGCATTTATGAATTTCTTGTAACAACGTGTACTGTGATTAAAACGTCTACAACATTACCGTTGTGTCCTTTCTCTAACTAAATGCACTTTTTTTTTTACAAAACATCTTGGGATTTCCTTGGAATATATATGGAATTAAGTGTGCAGTATATGCAATATATAGCGGAAATACGCACCCTGCGTTTCTCTTTCCTTTCAGTATATGTATATGGATTTATTCTGCCATAAATGCTTTCAAGTTATTCAAAACATATTAACATTAGTTGGTTGAATGGTGTTTTACGTCATTTTCAGAACATTTAAGGCTATATATGATGGTCAATATTTTCGTGGTGGAGGCAGACCACCCATTTTTTCCTGGGTAGAACCAGTATTGTGGACCTCCTGCCATCTGTAAGAATCAACACTTTCTCACTTACAAGTTCAGCTTTTCAACTGAAAATGCAACACGTTTAATGACTTACTCTAACACATGTAACAAATCTTAGAAACATAACATATTTTCAGTTTAAATCCCAATGTGACACAGTTATCGTACATAAAGTCACTGAAATTTCAAACTATTTACATTACGAACAGTCTTTATAATTACATGTATATTAGATATACATTTTTTTTTCCATTCTTATAGTAAGACAAGAATTCAATTTTTTTTTAAAAATGTGCTCGTTTTGAAGAGAAAAGATTAAAGAGTTACTTAAATATAGATTACAATTACTAAAGTTATTTTACATCATGAAATTTAACAGTTTTAATCAATATTTCCAGTGCATGATCTGGCTGGATATCAAACTTGACCGGATATTATGCCCATAACAATGTGACCAAGCTCGGTGAAATTACTTGATTAAAATTACTTAAGTTATTGAGCAGACATCGTCAATTTCAACAATTTTTACCAATTCCTGGGCAATAACTTTCCCGATTATCGTACTTGACAAAATTTGCTGAGGGGACACTACATTTCTGCCTGCCACCATGATCCGCCCATCATGCATAATCACATATAACATCACTTCCGCGACAGGCGTATAAAAGGGCAGAATTTCTGTATTCCTTCCACTCTCTTTGGTTGTTAAACAATTCAATTCCTTTTGATTGGGGAAATATATCCACGACACTCTAAATGAAACATAAGTATCAGTGGAAACCATTTTGTTAGTTATATAGTATGTGACCTTGACCTTAAACCAACTTACTACAAAAGCAACCACATGTTTCCATGTGTTATGATGAATAGGGGTCTGCATGGCCCAGTAGTGTGTTAAAATACGACGTTTAATGCTCTTTTGAAATTTTTCGTATTGGCGAGCATCAACGTGTATTAATTATTGCACATTTTACGACTGGACTTTCCCAACGGAATCTGTTGGGAAGGTTTCACGCTTTTAAACAGCATTGTTTGTATATTATATATGCACAGGTTGAAAGAAGATTTTTTTTTGAGTCGATTGGTGTTTCAAAATTTACCTGCCACGATGAAATATCTCAGATTATCCAAATTTATCACGAATATATTCACACTTTTCCGAATTATCGAAAGTTACCGCCATCTTGTTTGAAATTCTTACCTAGAGATCCATGCGCATATTAGTTCACCATACGAAACCTACCATGCACCGTCGATAGAATAGAATAGAACCGTTTATTGCTACAATCGTGAAACATTGTGTAGCGTGTTTAAACTACACATATTTCATGCCGATTTAAAAGTAATATTTTTGTTATATTTATAGTATTGTTAAAATTACTTGTTTTATTCATTTATTATTCTACAAGACTCTTCCTCATTCTTAAATCGTAATAAAGAGAATATAAAATATATGAAAATTAGCAGTTTGGTAAAGATCCGAATAATAATAATGAAGTTGCAAGAGTGTTCACAAGGCAAAAGTTAGCGGAAGACGACGGACAACTAGCCATCCCATAAACCCTGGGGGGTGGTTGGGGATGGGGGATTTGTATACTAGTGACAGTTATTGTTTTCGTAAAAAAAATCATCATGTTCAGCTCCACCAAACAAACACTCAACGATTTCTTTTTATAAAGCACAATGTCCCATCCTAGCTCAACTAAATTTGGGAATTGGTTTCCTTATAGTATATTGTAAAGGGTTGCTTAAGTAATGTTGTCTTCCGCAAATTTTGGGCTTCCATGAACCCAAATTGTGATGGCCCATAAAATGTGCAATAAAGCAGATCTAGGTTTGCATGTATGCTGGTGTATATATTTCTATAATGTTGGTTTGGGATCTTATATCATTATGCATCTTATTTGTACATCACCCATATTTGGGCATGGGCTCCCTCCTCCCTCCTCTCTACCCCCCACACGCACCCCTCTCCCCCACACTTTTTTGTTATATATTTCTGTTGTTTTGGTGTCAATTCTTACACACATATCTATGTTGCCCCGCCCCTACTCCCGCCCCGCACAACCCCCACGGCACCCGCCTCCCTCCGACTCTCAACTATTTTTTCTTCATATTTCTGTATTGTTTTGGTCAATTCTTACACGTATAGCTATGTAGCCCTGTCCCCATCACCCTCCTGCCCCTCCTCACCCCGCCCCTGACCGACTCGAATCTCTCTTTTTAATATATATAGTTTTTCTTCATATTTCTTTGTTGTTTTGGTCACACATTGCTATGCTCCCCGCACCCCCTACCACCCCGCCCCCCCCCCCACCCACCCCAGACTCTAAACTATATATTTTTTATATTTCTGTATTGTTTTGGTAAATTTTATTATCTCTACTGGCCAAGTTCGAAAACTTAAACCAGATCGGACCAGTAACGGCGGAGTTACGGCTCTTGATTTAGTTAAAAAATCTATATTCCCACTCGAAACTCGATATTTATTTATTTATTTTTCATATTTCTGTCTTGTTTTGGTCAATTCTGATGTGGCCTGCCACCACCCTCCCCCACTCCCGGCCTGCCCCACTTGAAACTCGATTTTTATATATTATTGTTTTGCTTTGGTCAATTCTTACACATAAAGCTATGTTGCCCCCCGCACCACCCCATTACGCCCCTCCCCCACCTCCACCCTCACTGAAAACTTTTTTTTTACATATTTCTGTGTTGTTTTGGTCAATATTTGTTATCCCCACCCCACCAACCATCCCAACACACAATCATCACTACCACCAGAATGTTGTTGTTTTTTATTTGTTTTGGCATATATCTGTGTTGTTTTGTTTTATCAGTTTATCAATATGGTTCGCCCCCAACCATCCCACCATCCCACCACCACCACCACCACCCGAATGTTGTTTTTTTGTGTTTGTTTTACATATGTGTGTGTTGTTTTGTTTTATCAAATATACAACTATATCAATTATGCGCCCCCGCTCTGCAGCCCATTGTTTTATGGGCTCCCCTCACATGGAGGACAGGGGGAGGGAAATTGTTTTCATTTTATCTTCCATTATTGGATATTTACATTTTAATTTGAACGCAATCATTTACATATAAAGCAATTTAGATTAAATTCAGATACACAGATGAAATATCAATAAAAAACAACCTGAAATGAGGCCACAATAAAAAATCGCCAGATATCCCCTCCGTCCCCGAGTTGCCTCACGACCACAATTTTTTTAAAATGACAGCAACTTTGGATTAAAACTGATAAAAATAAATAGTCACACCATGCCCCAAATTTTACTATACTTTGTATGAGATTCAAACAATAATTTTATATCATCCCGAGTTTCTATACCCCCCGCCCCACCCCACACCCCACAACCCACCCTCACATTGTTTTAGCCTTGTTTTCTGATGGTATATACTGGCTTTATCATTTATTATTCTCTGAATAGTCGAGCTGCGCTGTTCTCCTACAGCTCTTGTTTAACATACATTTCCATATTTTACAGATTTTTTAGTGGGTCGCCCCCTGAATCCACCCGTAAACTCACCCCACCCCCTACACACTAAATGAAATGAACATAACAAAACAAAATAAACAAGCTCAAGTTAGGTCATGGACATACAGTAGGTCTATGGTTAGTTTTTTTCCCCCAGTTCAGGCTATAAAACAAGCGAGATTTTTTAAATTTTCTTTTAGGAGAATGTCTGAAGGGGTAAAATATAATAAATATCCCGGCACACTTCGCCCATTACCTTTTGTTAACCTAAGACTTGAAAACTTTATACTAGGTACATTATACACAACGCAGTTTCGTGACACGTTGTCCACAGTGGAAAATATCCGACGTTTGTGTACTTATGCGCATGCAACGTTGGGAGAGACGCGCACTTGTCAATATATTGTCAATACACATGTATTGCGATCTACGAAAAACCGACATATTATGTAAAATATGCTTCGGAAAAATATAAAACCGAAAGTAAATGGTAAATAACTTATTATTTTGTTAGATTATCGTCATGGTTTACGCACAGGAGTCTGAAAAGCTGCTCAATTTCGTTAGAAAGTCCCATGGGTGTTCGGACGGTTTTTCCAGTCGGGTTTGTTTGCAAAGGAAATTAGGCGTATATGCAGTTACATAGAACGTCAGAATAATAAAAAAAAACTGCATAGGAACCAATTTATTAGGCTACATGGCCCAGTGGATAGCATGGTCCTCACTGGTGCCACTGAGCTTCGTTGGTGTGTTTTTGGGCAATAAATACACTTTCCCCTAGCCTAGTCCATCAGACTGGGACGTAAACCAGGTTTTCTGAGTCTATCCTCCTAGCATGTTAAACAAGAGCTGTCGGAGAACAGCACATCTCGACCATTCTCTTTATCAGAGAACAACAAATTATACACTTGATATACACTCAGCGAATGTGGAATCTCTCTTCATACAAGCAATCTATTTCCAAATAGAAGAGATATACCCATTAGCAATATTAACAAATGGGTGCCCCACCTCTCCCCACAGACTCACCAAAATGCTTTTTTGTCAAAAGTAGTTCAGTGACCCAAAATTGTGCAAATTCATGATGTTAGATGCATATAAGAAACATTCTAGTGAAGTTTGTTGAAAATCCTCAAGAAAGAAGCAAGACATGCATGTCATAGCAGAGGCAGGACGTGACCTATATGTTTTGTCAAAAGTAGGTCACAGCAACCCAAAATTGTGTATGTGATATTGGATCCATATAAGGAACATTCTGGTGGAGTTTGATGAAAATCGGTCGGACGGACGGACGGACAGAGGGGGGGAGGGAGGAACGGATGGATGAACACACATAGATCCGGACGACATTAAGAATGAGGACAATGGCTACCAATCGGGCGAGTGTATTCTTGGTACAACTGCCTATACTGTTAGCCTAGTCCCATCAAACTGTCCACACCTATGCATGCTGCATTTTTCTGAAGTTGGCAGATATACCTCCTATTTTACATAATAATTTCCTATCAAAATGTACTGTCCTGCTTTGAAACATTTTTTTTTTTGTTTTTATAGAAAATGCAAAACTTTATTTAAGCTAGATAGATAAAGTTAAAATATACATATCAGCTACCTTCTACATTGCACTGACAAAATAATAGGTTTGGTCAATGAAGTCCGTGAACTAAATGTCACATATTCTAAGAAAAGCATACAAGAGCTGTCGGAGAACAGCGCAGCTCGACTATTTGATTTTTCAGAGAATAATAAATTTATAGCTAGTATATACCGTCAGAAAACAAGGCTACAACGATGTGGGGTGGGGTTGGGAGCACAACATAACTATGTGTAAGATTGACTAAAACTACACAGAAATAAGTAAACAAAATAAATATCAATAAAAAATACGAATTTTGGGGTGTGGGATGGGGGTGGGTGAGAGGCGGGGGTGGATTGGGGGGGGGAGTGGGGGTGGTGAGGGCAACATATATGTGTAAGAAGCTATGTAAGAATTGACCAAAACAACACAGAAATATGGTAAAACAAAATAAAACAAAATAAAAAATTAGATTGGGGTGGGGGAGTGTGGAGAGGGGGTGTTGGGTGGGGAGGGGGCAAGATAGCTATGTGTAAGAATTGACAAAAACAACACAGAAATATGTAAAATAAAAAAAAAAAAAAAAGAGACAGAAATATGTAAAAAATAATGAAATAAAACAAGAGGTCAATGACCTTGAAGCTCTACTGATTGATTTTGATTTCAGGAAGTAGTGACTACAAACTTGTTTTTTGAAAATATATTTTTAGCCGTGGCGGCCATCTTAAATTACCGGCCGACATGAAATTTTGCTAGAATCAATTAGACATCAAGAGCAACATTCCTGTGAAGTTTCATGAAAATCCGTCAAGTAGTTTTAGAGGAGTAGTCGCTACAAGTTTTCATTATTTAACTCTATGTAAACAAAGATGGCCGCTGACAGCCATGTTTAACGTCGAATCAAAATATATTTCGACAAGGATCAACATCATGTCATACTGATCATTTTAGAAAAAGTCCCATATCAATATCACTTATAAAAAAAGCTTTCAAGAAGTAGTCGCTACAAACTTGTTTCTTAAAAAACTATTTTTAGATTTGGTGGCCATCTTGGATTTCACATCAACATGAATTTTTGCTAGGATCAACTAGACACAATTGGCAACATTTCTGTAAAGTTTCATGAAAATCCATTCAGTAGTTTCAGAGGAGTAGTCGCTACAAAAAAAAATTACGGACAGACAGACGGACAGACGGACGGATGGACGGACAGACGGACGACGGACTGCGCACCACGGCATAAGCTCAGCTGATCTCTGATCAGTCGAGCTAAAACCGAGTTTAGAGTGTGTGTGTGGTGGGGAGGGGGGTAGTTTGTGGTGTGTGGGAGGGGGTGGAGGGGGCAACATATATGTGTAAGAAGGTATGTGTAAGAAATTACCAAAACAACACAGATATATGTAAAATGTGTGTGTGTGTAGGGGGGGGGGGGGGGGAGGGGGGGGGGGGAACTAGATGTGTAAGAATTGACTAAAACAACAAAGAAATATGTAAAAAAAATAAAAAAATAGATTTTCAAGTGGGGGTGGGGAGCGGGGGTGAGAGGCGGGAATGGGTTGTGGGGGAGGGGACAACATATATGTGTAAGAATTGACGAAGCAACAAAGAAATACGTAAAAACAAACAAAATATATAGATATTCAAGTGGTGGTGTGGTGGGGGGATGGGGGAGCGGTGTTGAGAGGCGGGAGTGGGTTGGGGGAGGGAGGGGGCAACATATATGTGTAAGAATTGACTAAAACAACAAAGAATATGTAAAAAAAATAAATATGATTTTCAAGTGGGGGTGGGGGAGCGGGGGTGAGAGACGGGGGTGAGAGGCGGGAGTGGGTTGTGGGGGAGGGGAGGGGGCAACATATTTGGTCAAAAATTGACTAAAACAACAAAGAAATATGTAAAAAAAAAAAAAAAAAGGTTTCAAGTGCAGTGCGGGCGGGGAGGGGGCAAAATATATGTGTAAGAATTGACAAAAGCAACACAGAAATATGAAGAAAAAAAAACGTTTCAAGTAGGGGTGGGATGGTGGGGGGAACGGTGGTGAGAGGCGGAGTGGGTTGGGGGGAGGGGAGGGGGCAACATATATGTGTAAGAATTGACTAAAACAACAAAGAAATATGTAAACAAACAAAAGATTATATAGTGAGGATGGGGTGGGGGGAGCGGGGGTGCGAGGCGGGAGTGGGTTGTAGGGGGGGGGGAGGGGAGAGGGCAACATATATGTCTAAGAATTGACTATAACAACAAAGAAATATGTAAAAAAAAAAGTTTCAAGTGTGAGGGGGGGTGGGGATGAGAGGTGGGGGTGGGGGGAGGTGGCAACATATATGTATAAGAATTTACAAAAGCAACACAGAAATATGTAAAAAAAAAATAGTTTCAAGTAGGGGTGGGGTGGTGGGGAACGGGGGTGAGAGGCGGGAGTGGGTTTGGGGTGGGGGTGGTGGAGGGGGCAACATATATGTGTAAGAATTGACTAAAACAACAAAGAAATACGTAGAAAAAAAATGTTTCAACTGGGGGGGTGGTGAGTGGGGGGAGGGGGCTGGTTAGAGGCGTCAGAGAGGCGGGGAGCAACATATATGTGTAAGAATTGACTAAAACAACACAGAAATATGATGTTAAAAAAAGAATAAAAACAGAAAGATTTGGAGGGAGTGGGGGTGGGGGGTGGATAGAGGAGGGAGCCCATGCCCCAATATGGGTGAAGTAGTAAGATGCATAATGCTATAACAAATCCCAAACCAAAATGTTAGATATATACATGCTTACATGCAAACCTAGATCTGCCTTTATTGCACATGTTATGGGCCTCACAATTTGGGTTCAATGGGAGTCCAGAATTTGCAGAAGACAAAATTACTTATCTAACCCTTTACAAAATACTATAAGGAAACCAATTCCAGTAATTCAGTTCAGCTAGGACAAGAAATATAAGATATAAACTTGTAAACACAGTTACATGCAAAATTTGATGTGAAACAGACATATTTTATTTATCAGAATTTGGGTTCCATAGGAGCCCAGGGGTTACAGGAACCAAAATTATTTAAGCAGCCCTTACGATAATGCTATAAGGAAGCTAATGGCCAAATTTGGTTGTGCTAGGGTAAGAAATGTAAGATATATAGACTTGTAAACACAACTTACACGCAAATCCTTGATGTGGGACGCCAACGCCGGGGTGATTACATAAGCTCTCTTATTCTTCGAATAGTCGAGCTAATAAAAAAGAGAAACTGAAGCATCTTGCATTGATCGATGCAAAGATATTTTAATGGCTGAATCCTTACTCTAAACTGAACATAAAATGGAGTTTGTTTAATTTAACACTCAGCTGGCTTTATAATATTTTAGGTTCATCATTATGATGATGATTGTTAAGATTGTCCAGGCAAACTCCTGTAGACTTTGTATTATTTAAAGAATAAAAATACTCATTTTTTTACCGCATAAATAAACAGTTTCAAGAAGATCGGTAAAACAGATGGATGATTTGTGTGAATAAAGTTGTGTGGACAGACTGACTGACCAGCGCTTCAGATAAGCTTTCAGCACAATGCATGTTGTACGCATGAAACAATATTACATTACATATTTACATTTACATTATTCTTTAAAAACAAGCTTTGACAAAGAATACACTTCGTCATACCATAAAAAAGATTGTGTATTTCCTCTTCCCCTTATATAACATCGTGCAAATATCAACAACTTTATTCCTCAAATATTTGAACAGTATCTGTGTATTATTTTCTAATTATTAAAATGTTTGTCTGCTTGTCCTCTCTTCACTGGTATCTCTGCATGTCACACAGATCACTGGACATTTCTTGAACTACCTGTACAGTGTTATCACCAGGATACATAACAAGTCAAATTGCAGAATAATTTTGAAATTGAAGTTGAATAGCTTTTTGAAATAAAATTTAAGTGGCCGATATATCTGATTTGCTCCAATTTAAGATGCAATTATTATATTCAATTATTTGACAATTTAAGTTAAGATCATTATATGACATATAATAGTAATTTATATTTTATCGGAATTTCCAGCTGCAAGTATTATACTTCAGGACTATTCCAATAACATATACCCAGGACCACTGGAAGGCAATTTAATAAACATTCTATGGGTGAACCTCAATTTGGTTCTTTAAACACAACTTTAAACACAATTTTGCATCTATGTGTTGGTGTTCGATTTCAAAAGTACCTTCCTGGGGTTCTATGTACGTTTTAATGGATTGTCCTTGGTATTTAAACTTATTTGGGCCTTTTTTTTTTATTCTATGTTTTTCGAACCCTCCTCTCAAAAAATCCAATTTTCAGAAAGAAAAAAAATTGGAAAAATGGTATTTTTTAATTTCCCCCGCCGCAAGTTTGAATTGTTGAATGCTGTTTAACGGCTCATCAACACATTATAGGTTATCTAGAGCCGCCCAGAGAGAGGGAAGGATACATAGGAATCCGGGAACCTGCCCTACTCTTATTATCGAATAGATTCCTATGGTTCTTTAACGTGCTCGGAGGATAGACCGATACACTGGACCGCCCCCATCCGACGGAAGAGGCTAAGGGAAAGTGTCTTGCCCAAGAACACACCGACGGAACTCAGTGGCACCACGGTTTGAACTGCCATTTACCAAAAAACATCGGAAACTTGCCCGAGTAAAATTTAGCATGAACGTGTTGATAGGCAAATTACTAAGCACAAACGTATTGATACTTAAGTATTATTCGGCAAGCATTGTTGAAGTTCATCATCTGATTTTTTTATTGGGATCATTTTAATAGTGCCTATATGCCATTTTAAGTACGCACGTGGGTTTAGACAGCCACACAAGGATTTGTCAACAAAAAAAAATGTCAGATATAATGTCAGATACTTTTAAAGTATATATAAACACATAATTTGCATGTTTTACCTTTTTGTTTACCGAAAAATAAAACTTGAAGTTACCATTGACAATTGAGGTTAATAAAAAAGGTGCTATCAGTGTGTATTTTCATATAATAACTTGCTTTCCGACCAAACAATAAAATCATTGAAATCAAATGGAATGTTATCTTTATTTTTTTTCCCTCCTCCTACGACATTCATGGATCCTGTCCGTTCGTAAAACACAGAATCAAAAATGAAAGGCCTTATTGTTTATATCTAAAATGGCAAAAATAAAACAGCCAACAGGGGCAGATGTATCATGGTAGAAGTGATGGACAAGTGTTGTGAGATGAATGCGCATTCCACAATTGCTAGACAGTCCACTTGAGATAACTTTTACCAGGTTTTAAAAATAAAGCCTTTTTACATATATATTCACTTACTCTTTCATTTATACAAGCCACATTGATGGGAATGTTGTTAGGCAGGTATCTTTGAGTTGCGGTATAATTTGAACCAGGACAAATAACAAACGCTTTCTTTGCTTCCATTATCTTCGTGTCCAAATCACTGAGTCTAGTCACACATATAGCACTGCCTCCAGATACAGATTCAGGATTATTCCCAACAGTAAATGTCGCTACAAAGATTGCATCAGCTGTTGCTAGGCCCATATTGAGAGGTGGGTCAATAATAATGGCATCTTGGATCAAATTGTAAGTGGTTCCATCCTTGTTGCACGAAAGCTCTATATCTGCATATGATTTATAGTCAGTACTTGTATCATTCTGGCATATCCTTATAAGCTTTGAAACATAATTGCTTTCTCCAACAAATTTCTTTTGGTTTGTAATAAAGTAACTGAAACCATCTTGTTGAAGTCCGTTCCTAAAATATATAAGATAATCTTCTAATGATTGCCAATCAGTCTTAGGAACAGCTAATATAAGCGTCTGTTTCGGAGCTTGAAATGCCAAGCTGCTTGTGCTTATGGCATAATCATAAGTAAATGCATTTGCATTAATACTATATACTTTTTCCTTTAGTCCATTTCCAAAAGTAATTCCTATCATCATCTTTCCATCTGCCATAGGGACAGCCTTTGCTGGTCTATTGGGATCACTTGAAACTTTAAGAAAACCCTCACCGGAACTGATTCTCGTTACATTATTGATGTTACTTAACAAATCCCAAACCAAAATGTTAGATATATACATGCTTACATGCAAACCTAGATCTGCCTTTATTGCACATGTTATGGGCCTCACAATTTGGGTTCAATGGGAGTCCAGAATTTGCAGAAGACAAAATTACTTATCTAACCCTTTACAAAATACTATAAGGAAACCAATTCCATAATTCAGTTCAGCTAGGACAAGAAATATAAGATATAAACTTGTAAACACAGTTACATGCAAAATTTGATGTGAAACAGACATATTTTATTTATCAGAATTTGGGTTCCATAGGAGCCCAGGGGTTACAGGAACCAAAATTATTTAAGCAGCCCTTACGATAATGCTATAAGGAAGCTAATGGCCAAATTTGGTTGTGCTAGGGTAAGAAATGTAAGATATATAGACTTGTAAACACAACTTACACGCAAATCCTTGATGTGGGACGCCAACGCCGGGGTGATTACATAAGCTCTCTTATTCTTCGAATAGTCGAGCTAATAAAAAAGAGAAACTGAAGCATCTTGCATTGATCGATGCAAAGATATTTTTAATGGCTGAATCCTTACTCTAAACTGAACATAAAATGGAGTTTGTTTAATTTAACACTCAGCTGGCTTTATAATATTTTAGGTTCATCATTATGATGATGATTGTTAAGATTGTCCAGGCAAACTCCTGTAGACTTTGTATTATTTAAAGAATAAAAATACTCATTTTTTTACCGCATAAATAAACAGTTTCAAGAAGATCGGTAAAACAGATGGATGATTTGTGTGAATAAAGTTGTGTGGACAGACTGACTGACCAGCGCTTCAGATAAGCTTTCAGCACAATGCATGTTGTACGCATGAAACAATATTACATTACATATTTACATTTACATTATTCTTTAAAAACAAGCTTTGACAAAGAATACACTTCGTCATACCATAAAAAAGATTGTGTATTTCCTCTTCCCCTTATATAACATCGTGCAAATATCAACAACTTTATTCCTCAAATATTTGAACAGTATCTGTGTATTATTTTCTTAATTATTAAAATGTTTGTCTGCTTGTCCTCTCTTCACTGGTATCTCTGCATGTCACACAGATCACTGGACATTTCTTGAACTACCTGTACAGTGTTATCACCAGGATACATAACAAGTCAAATTGCAGAATAATTTTGAAATTGAAGTTGAATAGCTTTTTGAAATAAAAATTTAAGTGGCCGATATATCTGATTTGCTCCAATTTAAGATGCAATTATTATATTCAATTATTTGACAATTTAAGTTAAGATCATTATATGACATATAATAGTAATTTATATTTTATCGGAATTTCCAGCTGCAAGTATTATACTTCAGGACTATTCCAATAACATATACCCAGGACCACTGGAAGGCAATTTAATAAACATTCTATGGGTGAACCTCAATTTGGTTCTTTAAACACAACTTTAAACACAATTTTGCATCTATGTGTTGGTGTTCGATTTCAAAAGTACCTTCCTGGGGTTCTATGTACGTTTTAATGGATTGTCCTTGGTATTTAAACTTATTTGGGCCTTTTTTTTTATTCTATGTTTTTCGAACCCTCCTCTCAAAAAATCCAATTTTCAGAAAGAAAAAAATTGGAAAAGTGGTATTTTTTAATTTCCCCGCCGCAAGTTTGAATTGTTGAATGCTGTTTAACGGCCTCATCAACACATTATAGGTTATCTAGAGCCGCCCCATAGAGCGCCCCAGAGAGAGGGGAAGGATACATAGGAATCCGGGAAC